>VWZO01013028.1:298786-317693 GCA_013396975.1 Bucco capensis
CTGGCACTAGAGCAGCTTGCTGCCAGCCCCAGCCAGCCTGGCCTGCAACACTGCCAGGGATGAATGGGGCTGCCACCACCTCTCTGGGCAACCTGGCACAGTGTCTTATAAAGGTGATGTAGCTATTTTATGATGGTGTGTTTTTGAAGCAGCTATACAGGTTTGGGTCTACAGCCAGGAAACAGCCAACTTTAGATTTGTAGACTTATTTTAGTTATGAGGCATTGTAAGTACTACTAACTGCAAAAAAAACCAACAACCCCACTGATACATCTGTTACATAGTAGAAATTGAAACAAAAGCAAGGCACACTAAACAGGAAGAAAGTTCTAGACAAAGAAGTTTGATTAATCCTCAGACAAGTGTCTGACCTTCTGTGGTTCATCTAAATTTAAGTCTATTGGGCTGTGCCTCTTGCCTCAGGGAAGCAGGGACAGGATTTGCATTGCACACATTTATTGCTGCTTCTGCTTAATATCAGCATCCAAGACAGTCATCATTCAAACCAAAATGAAGTTCCAAAGGATTTTGGTACAACTGAAAAAGCCAGAGTTTTATGGCTCTGTCCCTTACCTATTGCATTATCTATAAACTATGCCTTGTTGGAAATGAACTACTAGTCAGCATGGCATAGGACCAGTCTGCTATATATCAATATATAATGGAAGAATCTGTCATTCAATATGCTGCAAAATGTCCTATTAAGAATTAATCATTCCCTTTCTTGAGGAGTCTCTTCAATACACTCCAGAAAGTTCCAGTTCTGAAAATATTCCTGGTCAGGAAAATATTCTATTCTGGTAAGATATGGGTCAGAAGAAAACTAATCACAAAATTTTAATGCAGACTTCCAACATGCTTTACAAACAACTTTTTTTCCCTTAACAACCCATGAGGCTTCTTGCTGCTCTACACCAGTGGGCCACTTTGCCCAGGAATCAGACAGCAGATGATGTTCCTCAGGGGATGGTATGAAGGTTGGGCAACTATCTGCAGTCCATTGCCTTCCTATGTATGCTGCTTTTATAGCCATTGCCTTAGAGATACCACAAGGTGTACCACTAGCAACTTTCATTAGCATCTATGCTTGAGTTTGTTGTCCATCCATTTGCTTAATGTCTTTCTGATTGTGATGTTGCTTAGGGCCATGGTTTAGTGGCATTTAAGTGATAGGTATGGTGGGACTTGATGATCTTAGAGGTCTCTTCCAACCTGCCAGAAGGTGACAGTCTATTGTAGGCCATCTTGTAGTGAATTTTAACAGATCTACTAGATTAAAAGAATTTCTTCTTGTGTTGCTGCAGGATTTGGTAGCTATCAGTTGTGTACTCATCCTACCCATCACAAACTTCAGTCTTACTGCTACCATCCAATCTTTATGAACAGGATAGATCTCTCTGCTTTTCTCCTCTTACATAGCTCTCTCCTTCCACATGTCCTAAGAGGTGTTTGACAAACTGGGATCAGCCTAAGTGGATGTTTTAAAAAGGCAGGCACACAGGTCTGGTGTAGAAGCTCTGGGAATGCCCTGGTGTGTTCTACCCCTTTTCATAGGAGTCCAAGGGCAGGGTAGAAACAGGCAACAATGTGCATGAGGACAGAGCATGGTAATAGAATCACAGAATCCTAGAATGGTTTGGGTTGGAAGAGACCTCTGGAGCTCATCTAGTCCAACCCCCCTGCAGTGGCCAGGGACATCCCCAACTAGAGCAGCTTGCCCAGAGCCCTGGCAAGCCTCACCTGCAATGCCTCCAGGGATGGGAACTCAACCACCTCCCTGGGCAACCTGGGCCAGTGTTCCACCACCCTAGTGCTGAGGAACTTCTTTCTAATGTCCAGTTTAAATCTCCTCTTCTCCAATTTAAAACCATTGCCCCACGTCCTTTCCCTCCAGGCCTTTGCAAACAGGCCCTCTGCAGCCTGCTTGGAAGTTCCCTTTAGGTCCTGGAAGGTCACTAGTAGTTCCCCTGAAGCCTTCTCTTCTCCAGGCTGAACAATCCCAGCTCCCTCAGCCTGTCCTCAGAGCAGAGGTGTTCCAGCCCCTGAGCATTCTCGTGGCCTCCTCTGCACCTGCTCCATCAGCTCCATGTCCTTTGTGTGTTGAGGGCTCCAGAGCTGGACCCAGTATTGCAGAGGAGGTGTGAGCAGAGCAGAGTGCAGTGGCAGAATCACCTCTCTGGCTCTGCTGCTCATGCTTCTTTTGATGCAGCCCAGGATGCCATTGGCTGTTATGTTAGTGACTTTGTCATTATAGCAAGACTTCTTGGTCCCTTCTCCTGAAGGGGTAGGAGTAGATGTGTAGGTGTTCACTGTTGGCCTTCAGGAGTTTCTATGTCCTGCTTAAGTGATTTAGTAGTTCAGCTCTGTGAAAAAACCAGGAAAAATAAACATCCTGCATCTTCTCTCAGAAAGAGATGTGAGATTTGAAGCTGAAGTATGGGAATGGACATGTGTCTAGGACACCATGCCCAGAAAACAGGATGCTACAGCCAATAGATCATTCAAAGAAGATCTGAACCATGTGGAAAGGATAGTGTCCTCTGGCAATTGCTAAGTAGGCAAATGTCTGTTTAAATTCCCCGGCAGAGATGAAAATAAAAATCTGTACTTTTATGGGGAGAGACTTAAGAAAATTTGACTTACAAGTACTTGTGCTCATTCACTGGTTGCTTTTCCTATGAACAAACACTGCTCTTAGGAGAGCATCTCTTCATCAGGTGTCCTGGCTGATGCCTTCTCTGACAACAACCTCATATGAATAAATGACTTGACAAAGGTCCCTCTGAGCATCCAGTTTTATCAACCAATAATTTTTATCCCTTTCCATCAATGCTTTGATTCTTTGAGGAGCCCAAGCCTGTAATAAATGTGCTGTAGATGTTCTAACGGGAGAAAAAAAACAGATGCAAGTTTAGTGAATATTGAGTTTTAAGCTTGTCTCCTGGTGATTTGTGGCTGTGTCACTACAAATATTTTTCAATGTCATTGCCTAAGCCCTGGCTGTCACTAACATGGTCAGCTGGGGAATAGAAGGCCTAACACTATGATCTTGGTATTAATGGGAGCTGTTGAGAGTGGCAAAGGTGATGAAGTATTGTTTAGTTACTGGTGCCATACTTTTGCTGCAGGATATTATTATAAACCATTGTGGGTTTTTGTCAGATTTCAATCACCTACCCAATAACATATTTAGAAACTTTACTGCCTGGAGTCCCCCACAATAAGCATCATGGAGGAGGTGGTTTTTTTTATTGTGTTTGATTTTAAACTGTGACTACCACTGCACAAACCTAACACCTTCAATAAAATAGAGATTTAAGACTGTCTCTGAGGTGCAGATTATCCTTTTTTATTTTTTTGCAGTTCAGCTGGAGTTAGTTATTATTATGCAAATGATTTAAGTTCAACATTTAACTCAGGCTGAAAAAAGAGATTTGGGATGGATTGGCAGCTACTAAAGGGAATATAGTTCTGCTGCTATTCCAGACCTCTGGATATCTGCTGGGCTCTCCTTCCTCCTGATGTGCATGTGTATTTTATACTAATGCTAATGGCAGCTCTGTGTGGGTATTCAAGACAGAGAGCACACCCCATTTGGTAGGTAAATTTATGTGTCACTCTTTTTCATTATTCCCTAGACCAGTACAAGGAGAAATAGAGATATAAGATTTATAAAGCTTCTACAATATCCTGTTTGGACCAAATTGTACTCCAGCAAGGGCTTGACAGGATTACTTACCTCACCCTTGACACCAGAAGAACACAAATTAATGGCTCACTGGTGTTGTCATCACGAGGAGCTGGGCATGTTTTTAAGTTATAAATTAAATTACCTGAAAGTCAAGCTTCTATTGATGGTCAAAATTGCTTGATTTTAAACCTCTTGATGAAGGCATTCACTGTTATTTTAGATGAGGTACAGTACCTCTTTGTGTATATATATAAAAAGAATATAAAATTAGATTATGAGAGTTTATATAGCTTTTAAATATCAAGCTGTCAGGGTTTGTGCAGGTAGAAATATTATCATTGAAGAATGGTGAAGGAAGAGTTTATATTAAAGAGAGGAATTCTGAGTAAATTCATACCCAGTAGAATATAATGGAGACAGGCTTTTTGCCAGTGCTTTGGCTCTGCTGACCTCCATTTGCAGCAGAGATTAGCTTGATAAAGCTGACACAACCTCAATAAAACTCTAACAATGGAAAGAGGTAAATAGAAATCATATTAAGCAGCAGCAATATTGCATGAATTGAAACAAAAATTTAGGGATAATAGCCTTGGTGGGTTTTAATATTGTTCCCAATCACATCACAATATGAATCATATCACAGTGATTCTAAATAACATTTATCATCTTTAAATCTTCTCTCCTAGTAGATGACTCACATTATGTGAGAGGGGTTGGGTTTTTTTTCCCTTTTTGAAGCATTCATACATAATTAAATGTGCTGGAAGCAAAGGGTACAAAATACCTTAAGAAACAGCAACTTTCTGTTATATGTTCAATTAAATGCAACAATTCCATATTTATCCTTATTTTGCTACTTTCCAGCAGTTAAATGAAGAGAATAATAGAATGGTTTTGCAGAACAAAGCTCAAATCAATCTAGGTGGGAAATGTTATTCAGTTTTCAATTACTGTGGCATTGCTGGATTCTGGGTGCAATCTGGAGAGCATGACAAAACAAAAGGAGGATTGGTCCAGAATGCTATTATGGGGGATTAGAGGCTAAATGTAACAAGATGATGGTTCAGTTTATTTTGTCAGAAAATTATCTGTCCAAGGGACTGTATCTTCATTTATAAGGCAAAAGTTTAATCCATCACATGGATGGACCTCTCTTCAGCATGGGACTCTGGGGTTCAAGCTGTAGGTGCATTTCAGGGCATCAGGACAGGCTTTAAAGAGCCTTGGAAGACTCCAGACTCCAAGGGAAGGGGTATGAAATCATAGAATCCTAGACTGGTTTGGGTTGGAAGGGACCTCTGGAGCTCATCTAGTCCAACCCCCTGCAGTGGGCAGGGACATCCCCAACTAGAGCAGCTTGCCCAGAGCCCTGGCAAGCCTCACCTGCAATGCCTTCAGGGATGGGAACTCAACCACCTCCCTGGGCAACCTGCTCCAGTGTTCCACCACCCTCGTGGGGAGGAACTTCTTTCTAATGTCCAGTTTAAATCTACTCCTCTCCAATTTAAAACCATTGCCCCTTGTCCTTTCACTGCAGGCCTTTGCAAACAGGCCCTCTGCAGCCTGCTTGGAAGTTCCCTTTAGGTCCTGGAAGGTCACTAGTAGGTCCCCTGAAGCCTTCTCTTCTCCAGGCTGAACAANTAGTACAGATACAAATAATGTCAGACTCACAAATTCTCACAATCCTAGCTCCAAAATATGGATCATCAAACTGTTTTTCAGTACTTGTCTTACCCTGAAATCTTATGCTGTCTCCAGGCACCCAAACTTCCCAAGACTAGACATCCAACATCACTAAAAGCCAGATGCTGTCTTTAAGCTCAGTGGAAAGGGAAGATCAATAAATAAGTAGTATCCCCCTGAATAGATAGGGAAGTCTTCTGGCAAGTTCTGACCATGCCTCATGCAAGAAGTTTTGCACAAACATTGGAAACAACAAGTTAGTTTCATGGTGATGAAAGTATCATATTCAATTTATATCTAGGTCTTTATCCACTGAGTTATTTAGAAGAATTTAAATGCAAATGTTGACACTGAGGGCAAAATCTTGGGGGTGGAGCAGGATTTCAAGTTGTTTTACCAAAAGAACCATGTCTGAATCAGGGCCTGGCAGACAGAATATCCAATCATTCTCCCTTCTCTCTTATGCCTTATGGGAAGCAGCTTGCTCAGGTGCCTAGCTTCAGGACAGAGCTCATGGATGTGGAGCTTGAACAGGGAAAGGAACTTAAATCTACAGGATAGATAAGGAATGAGCCGTTGTGTGTCCTGCTGGCTAATGTATCTTCCTGATCTGCAGGCTGGTTTTGTAGATCCTGGCCATATAAACATTCTCATGTTGTACAGAAAGCTTCTCTGGATACCTCACACATAGCTCCAGGTTTCTTTTGATGGCAGCACATCAGAAGGCTTTTGTAGATGGGCTTCTTAATATCTTCTCTTTGAATACTTCAGCCATCAGTAGTGACCTGCTGACATGATTTGACAAATGAGAAAAGTAGGATATTTATCCATTTAATATCATGAAGTCTAATACTGAATCTACCCAGCCCAGATCAAATCGACAGTGCAGTCTATCATCTGCAATCCATTTATCATCTTATACAGCCTAGGTCTAGTTGGTTTAACATCCAAGTTAACTAAGTAAAAGATTGTTTCTGAGGTTTTTAAATAGGGGCTGTCTTTAGAGATGCAGTTTTAGTGTGAGCTTCATTGCCCATTTGTTCCAGAATGTGGCAAAACCAACAGTTCCATAAAGTTATGCAAGTCACATATAGGAAAATCAGAGCAACATTTCTCTATTGCATGATAGTGATTTTAGAGTAGAAATTATCTATAACAAGTCAGGAGTGAGCAGCTGGCATTCAGTAAGGAAAAATATATTGGCTGACTACAGCACATATTTTATGGTAGGGCATAGGCATCATGATTTTCTACTAGAAGAAGTTTAAAGATAGATTCATCTTTTTGGAAGGAAGGTTAACAAGTCAATGAAGTGAACAATTAGATGAAATGAGTAAAGCTAATTAAGATTTAGTAATTAACAATAAGAGTAAGCTAAATTTCACTCAGATGGCTTATCATCCAAAAGTGAATTTGCTGTTTTATATCTATAATGTGGGTGTCTATAAAATATATTTCATATTATATACATAAAAATGAGTGTCATTTTTTTCCCCCATGACTTTTCCCACTGCTATTTAAGCTGATTCTCTCTGGCATCATGGCAAAATTGAAATGTCAATACAGAAAAGCATGGGCAGATGAAAATGACCAAGTGTGGTAGGATGAGATGAAGTAGTCCATGGAAGAAAGTGTAAATGAAAAGGGAGGATGAACAATGACCAACATGACAAAAGCCAGTCATGGACAAGATGCAGAAGGGTTTCAGGAGGTCAAGAAGGAGGATGATAGAGAGAAAATGAAGTCTTGGTTGTCAGAATCTTCAGAGAAAAGGGAATGATGTTTCTATGAGCAATACTACGACTGAGTTTTCCTTTGGCCTACACAACATATGAAGGAGTAGCTATTACCTGTGTAAATACACAAGATATTTTTCTGGGACTGTAAGATGTTCAATAACAAGAAGTAATCTGCTTTTTGAAGAGATATCACCTGCCAATACATTTCTGTCTAGAAAGCAAATGCAATTGCTCATTCACAATCCTATCCAATCTAAATGGTCTTGAATGATAACTGGTCAGAGAAGATGAAATCCTAGTGGTCCAGGTTTAGAGAAGGGCTAGTGGCATGATCAAGGAAACAAGCCTGTTCTTGAAGGTGGCCTAGTGAGTCAGCTCAGCAGCAAATGTGGTCTGTCACTAAGGAGAGATCTTTTGCATAAACCCCATGGAAGCTTGTTGGCCTCATGAATGATGACAAAGTACTGATGACAAGGGTCCTGCTAGAGTTGTGTTGGGGAAGACAGGCTAGGATCCAAAGAATTACAATATGAAGACACCACAACGCCATGAGGAAGTTGTTTTGAGTGACTCAAAGGTGTGAAAACGGATTTTCTGGGTTTGTCAGAGCTAAGCTGCAGATAAAAGGAAGGGGAGCTCACAGTAGGTGTGGGATCAGCAGAGATGCACAAGCAGACATGCCCATTCATATCCATGAGCACTCTGGTTTAATGCTGCATCCTTTGTAATGGAAACCACATACCACCAGGTCAGTGAGAATGGCAGGCTGATGTCCTGTCTTCTGCCTTCATCAAGGAATAGAAGTGGAAAGAAATATACAGAATTACAGAATCATTAAGGTTGAAAGAGACCTCTAAGATCATCAAATCCAACCCTACCTATCACTCCCATGCCACTAAACCATGGCCCTAAGTAGAGCATGTATATGTTTCTTAAACCCCTGCAGGGATGGTGACTCCATCACCTCCCTGGGCAGCCTGGGCCAAGACTTAACAACCCTTTCAGTGAGGAAATTCCTCCTTATATCCAATCTAAACCTCCCCTGCACTCAGAAACAATTTCTACCTCCTGTAAGGACAATTAACGATCTATTATTTGGCAACACTAAAAATAATTCTTATTTTCATCACCTTCTTGTGGTATTTATATCTTTGGGCTCTCAGGAAAAAAGAAAAGAGGGGGTTTTTTGACCTTTTTGACTTTAAATCTCTGTGTTATTATTCCCAAAGCACCATGGTATTCTGTTTTTGAGGTTCATGACATGGCAGTGGCAAAAAAATTAAATCAACTACTCCCTTTTTACACTTTATATCTGATTTGGACACCTAAGTTGACCATTTCTGGTATAAGCATCAGTTCATTAATATGTGAAAATATGCCATCAAACAGACAATCAAATTTCATGTAAAATAAGCTCCAGCATTAAAACTGTTCCTAGTATTTTATGTGTAACTCTGTGGGCAGATATATTTCTTGCTACTCGAGCAAAACTGATTTGTGTGATGGTTCCCCATCATGAAATCACTTGGAAGGTTGTGAGATAAAATGTCGCTTAGGATAATGTAATTGGCCTTAAGGTACAGGAGTTGAATTATTTTCAGTGATTTATAATCTGGAAATTAAAGACTCACTCATTTTCTAATTTAATTCCATCTTCAATGGAAAAATGTTCACTCTGAACTAAATTGGCGAGTAATGTTGCTAATTCAAATGCAGATGCAATTTCGATTCTGGTAGCAGTTTGCTGTGATTGACGAGTCCCCAATGGATCATAATGATTCTTATCTCCCAATCTCACAAATTCTCTAGCAGTTGTGATAATAACTTCAGCTAAGGAGAAAAGGGGGGAAAAAAAATAAATTCTCTGCTACACTGGCTTTTTTTCTGACAGGGAATGGGGTTTATTTCAAATCTATTGCAAGTGGGAGACAAATACGAAAGCTCGTTGCTAAATCCTGTGTCATCATCAAACTGCAGCTGAATTGTTTGCTGCTGCTCTTCCAACTTGCTTTGAAATCTTTTAATAACAAGTATTTCACATTTCTTATTGTTAATTAGCTAAAGTTGCATTTAAGGTGTGAAATATTGGGGACATAACCAGCAATTGAGCAATATTTTTAATTGTTGCATTAATATATCTGTTATTCTCTCAATTATTACGTTAAACCTTGGTACAAATTATGATGTTGATTCTGAGAGCAAGCTGGATGTATTTTCCCTTTCTTAGACCAGCAACCATAGTTTCTAAACATGGAATTTCCTCTGTCAGGGACAGGCTAGCATTGGACTGGTTATGTGCAAGCTGCTCTAGGTTCTCCTGCTCTTGCAGGGGAGTTGGACTAGATGATCTCCAGAGGTCCCTTTCAATCCCTAACATTCTGTGAGTCATTTATTTGTATTTCCACAATGAACTTACACTGATGGGATAGTGAGTCAGATGAAACAACTCTGCTCCCAAAAGCTGAGGCCTTGCAAAGTGAATAATAGAAAGTCTATGGGGGAAAAAAAAAGGTTAAGGGAATAATACAGCTGATTTCAGGGCATGGTGGGGAATATGAGGAAGGAAGGTTGTTTCTTCTCATGCATATCTTAACATTTCTGGGGATGTATTATTTCAAAATCTTAATGATTTAATGATGTTAATAATCTGACTACTATTGAAGTGTGTGCTTGCCTCTTTTTACCTCAGAAAAAACCCTTTCTTTTGATGGGGCAAATCCTGCTCTCCTCTCTTTCACCCACTTCAGATGGGTTTGCTTTACTGACAGAAGCTGGCAGAGGGACAGGGTGAAGATGGTCTAATTATGAATAAGACAATTAGACTCTCACCAGACCTGACACAACCTCACAAGGGAAAATGTGCAGTTACAAGAAAATTCCTCCCTGGCAAAGTGTCTCAAATCCAAAGACTTATCTGAGACAAACTTCACCCTTTTGTCCTCAAAGTGAGATTATCCTGAAACCTGATTATCCTGATATGGAAAGTAAAGGAAAGAATGCTGGAAATTCTGAGAGAAGTAGCCAGCAGTGACTGTGCACATGTGTGGCTAAGGATGGAGGTGCAAGTGAGAGTTCCTCCAGCAGGACTGATGATGTTAGAGGGTCAGGCCCCCTCACATCCAAACCAGCCTAGGAACAACCTCTACTTCTTCCTTACAACAGCTTGTCAGAAGGAATTCTGCTATGTTCCTTTGTTTTTTGTTTGCAATGGTCAGTCTGAGAATCACAGATTGTTCCATGGAATGTTTTGAGTTGGAAGGGATCTTTCAAGATCATCAAGTTCTACTTGCAAAGAACTAGCACAAAGTGATGATGCTCTACCAGCTTGACACCTTCTGGACCAAGCTTTTATGTGTTATCAAAGTATTAGTGCTAAAGATCAGTGGAAGCAGAATATTGCTGAAAGAGCAAAGAGTGCCTCTTTGAACAGACTTTATTACTTTCTTCATCTTATCAGTACTTATCATGATTAACCTGAGGATTTCTGTTGGAGAGGGGCAGGGGATCTCAGGGGGGAAGGAGTGACAGTAGCAGAACAGGTAAGGTGTGGAAGAGATAGGATGATGCACTCTTCCCTTTCACCCATACACATTACAGGTGCTTACATAAATACCCTGATAAAAGTCATAGAGCAGAAAGGTCTTTTTGTGCCTGTTCAAGAGAAACAGTGAAAGGTGCTGAGCACATCCAACAGTGCCGAAGGAGACTTGATTCTCTCTGTGTAGAAGAAATGGCAGAGTCTGATCTAATATGTCCATTTGCCTTTGCCTTGCACTATGAAGAGGGACTTTGCAATGGAAAACAGGTTTGGATCACTGCAAAGAGCTTTTAATGTGTGATGGAAAAGTATTGCTTCTTCAGTTTAAGGGAAAAAATAGTGCCTGTCAGTGGCTTTAAACACCCTTTGCAGCTGGTTTGGGTGTAATTGTATGCCAGATGTCTTTTTTTTTTTTTTCATGCAATGGTTGTAAGTTTTCTAGAATAAGATAAATATGTATGTTCTCTCTGCATTTTATGGAAATCTTTCTGCTTTATTTTTTTTTCTGAGAAAAATATAGCTCCTTAAGTGGCACTTAGAATTATTCCCCTTGATCTAGGAGCTTGGCAGTACAGGTAAAACTCTTGTTCTTGTTCAATACCAGGATTTTTTTCATTGTACTTCCAAAAAGAATCCCCAAACTATTTTTTAATGTATTTGTTGCTTTATAGAAGTAAACAAATAGCAAAGACAATTCTGATCCTTACAGAATTCTGTAAAACTAGGACACACTCAATGGTAATAAGTGTAGATAAAGTAGCATAAAGCACCCAGGAGATAAGACTCAGTCTCTTAGCTGGCTATTGATGTTGTGGGGCTACCTCACATGGCAGCAAATTGCTTTACATAATTTAATGATGGGTTCATTAGTATCTGGCACCTGGAGTATTTTCTCCCTAGCTCCTGTCAAGATTGCCTGATGGCCTCAGGACTATCATAGAATCCTAGAACGGTTTGGGTTGGAAAGGACCTCTGGAGCTCATCTAGTCCAACCCCCCTGCAGTGGGCAGGGACATCCCCAACTAGAGCAGCTTGCCCAGAGCCCTGGCAAGCCTCACCTGCAATGCCTCCAGGGATGGGAACTCAACCACCTCCCTGGGCAACCTGGGCCAGTGTTCCACCACCCTCGTGGGGAGGAACTTCTTTCTAATGTCCAGTTTAAATCTACTCTTCTCCAATTTAAAACCATTGCCCCTTGTCCTTTCACTGCAGGCCTTTGCAAACAGGCCCTCTGCAGCCTGCTTGCAAGTTCCCTTTAGGTCCTGGAAGGTCACTAGTAGTTCCCCTGAAGCCTTCTCTTNAGAGTCCAGGCCCCAGCACAGAGCCCTGAGGGACTATGGTTGCCTCCAAGCAGCTCACCAGACAACACAATCCTCAACAGCTTGAAGGGTAGAGAATGGATGAGCTTTGAAACTCCACAAGCATGTAGCCACTCATGCCAGTGCTGGCTGTGATGCTTTCTTCCACTCCAAGGTGGATCACTGCCTTCTTTTTGTTGGCTTTTATGGGGAGGGCTTGCTGAATGGGACCAAGATGCCATGCCCTGTGACAGGAGACCACTAGAGCATGGATGTATCTGTTACAGATTGGCTAACTTTTCCTTTTCTAGCTCATTTGTTGCCATTTCACCTAGAAGGTGAAGGACACCTAGAGTGGGATGACAGAGGGATACAGGATCAATGACACCTGCAAGTCCCTGAATGTGTAACTCCCCCACCAGCACACTCTTTGGGCTCAAATGAATGTGAACCTGATTTAAACAGGGTTCATATGAAACAAAGAAGGCAAGAGATTTATATTTGAGACTGATCATCATTGTATCTGGCAGTGAGATAGGGCATGTAGAACCTCATGGGCATGTAGGAAGGTCATTTTTCTGGAAAGCCTTATGGATGCAGAAGTGAAGAGTTAGACTGAACATTTGTTCTCAGTAATACCAAGAGCTGAGTGCCTTTAAAATATACTGCTGTGCTCATAATGTCTTGCCAGTGCTTCACATTAACCTTTAGACTATTTGAATTTAACTCTGTAAGTAAGCTAGATAGCTTTCTAAAATAGTGGATAATATAACAAAAAAGGTACAGACAGGAATGAAGATATGTGAGCAAAGCAGTTATTAAAATTAGAATGATTTATGCTATGATATTCCAAAGTATCCTACATGTGGAAAACTAAGTGGCTGTTCTCTTGAATTTGCACATGTAACTGCTAATTGTGGGGCACTCAGGAGATAAACTAACCCAAGCTACAAAAACAAACCCAGGGCAACAGGAAAGAAAAAGACTGCCTCTTTGATACTCAGCAAGCTATTCGAAACTGCCATGGGCTTAAAGGTCTAAATTTGTTAATCAAATCAGGGTTAAGCTTCTTTATCCTAAACACACATGCAAAACATGAACATAAAAATGTTTAGCAATGAACTTATTTGTGGGAGCCTGTCAGAGACCACAAAAGAGATCAAAAAATACACTAAGAATTATAGAATCATAGATAGGTTTGGGTTGGAAGGGACCTTTCAAGGTCATCTAGTCCAACCCCCCTGCAGTCAGTAGGGACATATTCAACTAGATCAGGATGTTCAGAGCCCCAAACAACCTGACCTCAAATGGTTCCAAGAATGAAGCATCTAACACCTCTCTGGACAGCCTGTGCCAGTGTTTCACCACCCTCACTGTAAAAAATGTCTTCCTTCTATCTAGTCTGAATCTCTCCTCTTTTAGTTTAAAATCATCACCCCTTGTCCTGTTGCAATAGGTCCTGCTAAAAAGATTCTCCCCATCTTAGCTGTCTAAAATAATCGACATAGTTTTCACACTTCTGGATTAATTGTACCCTGTACACATGTTTATGGTTGTATATGTCCTTTGAAAAGTTGAAGACTTACTGCTTAGTAAGTCTGTAGCTGGGAACATCATTGTATCATGTCATGTTCCACTTTACCTGCACATCTTTCAAGTGGTCACTGCACTAGAAGTAGAACTTCAACTCATGGGGGCACCTCCTCTCCATTCAGGAACATAGCTCCCATTAACACTAATTGAAGTTATGCACTGCCATTGAGAGGAGAATATAGAATCACAGAACAGTTCCAGCTGGAAGAGACCTTGGAGATCATCAGTGCAGCCTTTGTCCTAGCCCTAGCAACCTGCTAAATAATGCTCCTCAATGCAACATCTACCTGGCTCTTAAACACTTCCAGGGATGGGGACTCAAGCACCTCCCTGGGCAGCCTGTTCCAATGGCTCACAACCCTTGCAGTAAAGAAATTCCTCCTAATGTCTAGCCTGAACGTCCCCTGGTGCAATTTCCATCCATTTGCCCTTGTCCTATCACTCTCCACTAGGGAGAACAGAGCAGTCCCTGCCTCTCTACAACCTCCCTTCAGGTAGTTAGAGAGAGCCATGAGGTCTCCCCTCAACCTTCTCTTTTCCAGGCCAAACAGGCCCAGATCCCTCAGCCTTTCCTCCTCAGGCTTATGTTCTAAGCCCTTTAGCAGCTTGGGGAGCCTCTGTCCCCTCTCCAGCACCTCCATGTCCCTCTTGGAGTGAGGGGCCCAAAACTGGATGCAGTACTGGAGGTGAGGCCTCCCCAAAGCTGAGCAAAGGGGCAGGATCACCTCCCTGCTCCTGCTGCCAACACTGTTCCTGCTCCAGGCCAGGATGCCCTTGGCCTTCTTGGTCCCCTGGGCACACTGCTGGCTCCTGTTCAGCTGTCACTCAGCACCCCTAGGTCCCTGTGTGCCTGGCAGCTCTGCAGCCACTGCTCCCCAAGCCTAGAGCACTGCTGGGGGTTGCTATGGCCAAGGGGCAGCACCTGGCATTTGGCCTTAGTGAGCTTCATGGCATTGGCTCAGCCCAGCTCTTCACAAAGAGCTGATGATCCTCTTAAAGTAACACTGCAGCAGACTGAAATTTCTCTCCTACAAAATAATGTACTCACTTTTTCTCCCAGTTCCCTGATGCATGTCACTGCCAACCCAGAACCACGTGCACTCTAGCCAGAAATGATGTGTGGAAGCAGAAGGTATATGAATGAGGAGCACAAGTCACAGAGACATTGTGAGGTGAACCTCATCAGCCAGGAGGTTGGAGGTCAGCTTCTTGTTTGCACAAGAGAAAGTGAAAGGAGAAATTGTCACCTGAGGGACAGGGCAAAAGAGAGAAAATGAAGCATAAAAGTTTTCTAGTTTACTTATTAGTACAAGATGTAATTGGATGGAAGGAGCAGGTTTCAAAAATTTGTCTTACTCTAATGACTATAATTTTTTTTAGGGACTGAAAATGAATCTGACTGGAAAATACCATTAAACTACCAACTTGCTTAAAATTTAAAGGGTAATTCACATATAATGCTTTTATTTAATAGCCCAATTTACAAAACGTCTAAAATTAATGCAGATCTTTTCAGGACAAAATCAGCTGTAACTGCACCAACTAATTTTTGCTCATTTGAACTGAATTATTAATAAGAGAGAAATATACCATATGTTCCCAAAAGAGCTGGATACATTTATTTCAAATAAAATTGCTGTGTTTGGTGGAATATAAGAGGTTTAAATGCTTTCAGAGAAATGGGTTACTTATATACTGATTTAATAGAGTATAAATCAGGCTGCATAATTAGGGACACAGCTGTTTCCTAACCTAAAGCTGCCAGCTTTTGTTGGTTAAGTTCTTTTATCACCTGCATGGCTTTAATCAGCAATAATTTGTTCTTCTGGTGGAGTAATACAAGTTAATCAATAATTTTGCTGTTTGTACTATACTGGGGAAAAGGCTTTTATGGCAGGTTTAGCTTAAACTGGGCATACGTCCTCCTGACTTGTTAACTTGATGTATTTAATTTCATTGTGTTCTTGAGACTAATTAAAAATGAAAGTAAAGGGTATTTTGGTAACACAGCCTCTGCCTACACCTGCTAGAGAGATATATTCTTTTAACTTTTTAATGCACTTATTTAAATGTGCACTATATACACCTTTGGGCATAAAACTAAACTCCTGATTGAAATCTCCTATTTACAAAAGGATAGAGAGTATTCCTCTTTTAGTTAGTTTAGATTTTAAGAAGTTTCTTGATATCAAAATAAGAAGATTCTGTCCCCATTTAATCTACAACTGGAATTTACTCTTAACCAACTCAAGTGATGGCAAAACCTTTTAATACAACCCTGACTTTACTATTAGAAGCTCTAGTGAGCAACAAGGCGTAAATAATAAGTTCATCCCCCAAAATGCATGTTGAGTTAGACACGAAATAGCTATATAAAAAATTACTATAAATACTAATATCTAACAATGTGTAGACACATATATGTGTCTCTCTTAGATGTTTAAACATTAGAGTGTCCTAATTATGAAAGTCTTGATGGACAAGCTATAAAAGTGACATTTCTGACTGAAATTCTTCATTGGCCACATGAACACCACTGGCTGCTTTCAGCTACTTGTTGAATATTAGAGGGGAAAAAAAAGCAACATCCAATACCAATTTAAACAAATGATGTCTGAGTATTTTCTATTTACATTCAAGATGATCTCTAACTAATGAAAAATCATCTCTGCAAAAGGGATTTAATTTTCCAAGGCTACTGCAGGCTCCAGTAGCTTGGAGCAAGAGGATGTTCTCTCGTTGAAAATGTAACAGTGTTTTTATTTGGGGACAGGAGAAGGAGATGGAATGGGCTGTGAGTAATTTTTGACACCAGGTTTTTATTTTAAAGAGTTCTATTTGAAGTGCATCTGCTCCTTGCAGTCTTTCTCCTTGGTTTCCACAGCCTTACAGATAATCACATCTCTTGTTTTTAGAACTAGAATATTCTTTTAAAACCCCTAAGAGGCAATATGCAACTTTAAGTAGAAAATTAGCTTCACTCACGAGTTATGCATTAAAGAGACTTTGTAGCTCACTCTATCTCTTACTCAGAGGGAAATTCCCCCTTCCCACATTCCAGCTGTGTTAGCTGTAAAGATTTTATGCTCTTAACTTTTACAGACTGAGGAGGAGTTTCTCCACACTTAGATTGCTTCAAAGGAGCTGCCACTACAGGGCAAGCTCTAGCACCTTCTCCTTAGCTATTTGTCCCTGATGGCAAGCATAGTGCCACCAAAGGGGAAAATCTGAAGCTTCTGAGCAGCTAATTGAATTATTTACCAACTCTTCTTCTTCCAGTTGGGTTGGAAGTTAAATAGCTAAATCCCAACAGCCATGGAAGTGAAGAAAACAAATTTTGTGTTGATGTGCTTTTCTTTCCTCCCATCACCACCATCTGAAGATTTCCCTGCCTTGTTCACACCCAGTGCCCATGGTTTACTGCAAATCATTGCCACTCTGCTTTGATGCCAATATAGAAATCAAAGAGACTTTATGCCTAAACTCATTTTCCACACCCATGTGCTCCATAACACAGGTAAACCCATGCAAACATCAGCCATTCACTGTATGGGCCATGCTCATCAGCAGATGCTCCAGAAGCATCACTCTGCAACCAAACACATACCTGAATTCCTCTAAAAAAACTCCTATCTTGGGGTAGGTTTGAGGTTTTGGTCAGCAGACCTCTAAGCCTTGGTTCTCCTCATGGCTGAAATACATGAAATTCAAATCATTTACTTGTTAATTCCTTCTTCCTGATTGCTGTCTTGTTCCTACAGCCTTATTTCAAAGGATTTTTTTTTTTGTTTCCAAAACCTTAGCAGCCTTGTGGAATACTCATATTTTTCATCATTAAGAGTAAAAACTAAATATTGAAGCTCCTTTGCAAATTTGGGTGTCCAGAGCTACTTCCCTTCACTGATGAGCAAGGACTCAGAGAAGTGAGGATCTCCAGAAGTGGCTGATTTTGTTTATGATTCATTTCCATTTTTTTCCCCCCATCACTAACAGTAATGGAAAAGTTATTTGGGAATATTTTGCTTACAATGTGTAAGCAGTACAGGAAGTATATAGATGTGCTGGAACATGTCCAGAGCAGGGCCATGAGGATGACCAGAGAGCTGGAGCACCTCTCCTGTGAGGACAGGCTGAGAGAGTTGGGATTGTTCAGTCTGGAGAAGAGAAGGCTCCAAGGAGACCTTCTTGTGGCCTTCCAGGAGCTACAAGAGGGCTGAGGAAGGACTTGTTAGGATGTCAGGAAGCGATAGGACTAGGGGGAATGGACACAAGCTTGAGGAGGGGAGATTTAGGTTGGCTGTTAGGCAGAAGTTGTTCCCCAGGAGGGTGCTGAGCCACTGTGCCAGGTTGCCCAGAGAGGTGGTGGCAGCTCCAGCCCTGGCAGTGTTGGGGCTGGAAGCAAGCTGCTCTAGTGCCAGGTGTCCCTGCCCATGGCAGGGGGGTTGGAACCAGATGATCTTTAAGGACCCTTCCAACCCTGCCACTTCTATCATTCTATTGCTTCTCAACATATATTATAGGTTTAAACCAGTATGTGCAGCTAAGGAACTAGCAATTAAAGCACAAAAAACCTGTGACTTTTCTCCTTTCTGTCTGATATCAACTGGAAATATATGCAGAGGTACAACCCCTAATTCTTAATTTTGCCACGTTGAAAAGAAACAATTGATCAGGGCTTGTAAACCAGATCTATTTGGCCATTCTTCCAATGTACTTTGATGTATATAATAAAGGTCAGCACTCAGTGCTTCATTCCACATTCTCCCAAATATCAAATTGCCTAATTATTGCATTATTTCCTAGCCAATCAGCTGGAAAGGTTTGGATGGGTGTATGGCACAATAAGAGGGCTGTCAGTCTTTGGTTATGGTCCTATAGTTCTAATTCAAGAATTAAATATCTGTCTTTTCTAAAAGTCATTACATGATTTATTGGAAAATTGGTAGAAACAGCCCTGGGGGGGTTGTGCTCAAAATCTGGTTTAGAAGAGTGGCTGCTAGCTATGACTTTTGATTTTCTTGTCTCAAAATGAATAGCACTGCCTGTTTCTATGCAAATGAAATGTTTGAATGTAGTTGTTCGTTTTTTTTTTTTTTTGTTAAGATAGATTATATTTGTTAATTTAATTGCATTTTCTTATGCAGTGGAGTGATTGGTGTTTTGCTCTTTCTTTCCTGAGGAAGTAAAATTCTTTCCTCCCTCTCTTGCTACTGATTCACCAGAAGTGCAGCACTGCTTTTTCTGTTGTTTGATAGCTCTCAAATGTCTGCAGAAATTGTAGGTCAAGAATTATGGCCATGGTAAATCATGCTTCATGAATGAGAAGTCATCTGTGATTTCTCTAGGGCTTTTTTCTTTTTTTTTT
>VWZO01013028.1:317735-332647 GCA_013396975.1 Bucco capensis
TTAAAATGAGCATAATATTCAGAAGAAAATAAAGACTTCTTTAACATATTTTGGCATAAATACACACTATGCCAATATATGCATATTTATCACCTTCAAGCTCTGTTGACATCTAGAATTCAGGCTGTATCAAACAGAGAGAAGCATCTATAAATACCTTCAATAAATAATATTATAGCAAGAACTATTCCCAATAATTATTTTTTTCTAATGGAATTCAATTTATTTTCTGGATATAAAAGTGATGATTACTTCCTATCATCTCCATCCTCTCTGGGGTGTCTCTATCCTCTCTGAGGTGCTTCCATCTTCTCCCCCATTGCTTGCTGAAGTGTTGCTAGTGAAGTTTTTTGCTTTATGCAGCTTTTTAATGATTTTTTTTCCCCTGCCACAGGACCTGACCATGCTAGTCACTTTTTTTCTTGTAGGGCAGTGATTCACCTCCTTTCCTGTGTGGTAGGGCTAAAACAGGAATAGGTTGCTTGTACCTCAAGGTTTGACAATTCTAGGGGATACTGTGGGGTCAGGGCTATGAAAGAATTGTTGGTTGGTTCTTTGGGAGATAAGAAGTGCCCATCTTCTTTGGTGTAGGCCAGCAACTTCACCTCTCTGCCCTGAGTTATGTCTATATTCATCTTTGCTGACCCATCTGCCTCTGTTTCTGAAATCACTGATCCACTTTTGTCATGCCACTGAACAATGGAAGCGATTCCCTTTTGCTGCCATTCCCAAAAGAGCTGCAAAAGATCGACACAAGGACAGGCTGCTCTGTAGCTTCATCCACCTCCTTCTTTACAGGAGGCTCCTCCTATTTCATGCTTCCCAAGCTGAAGGCTCAGAAAAAACAAATCAATAACTTCTCCTGTCTTTTCTCCCTCTTTTCTAGCAAAGCGTTTGTCCAAATAGTAATAATTATGGCTAGAAAAAGTCACAAAGATATATGTTTAAAAGTAAACAAGGGGTTAACTTTCCTATCTAACTTTCCTATGTTGAAACATCTGATAGTTTACAAGAATTTTGGGCATGTATTGTCAGCAGCTGGACTCACATAATAGCCCTAGAAAGGCTGCAAAGGGCAAACAACAAGAGCATCAGATGCAGCTGGATGGATACAATAGATTGAACATCTCCAAAGGACTCCCATTAGGCTCTATTGGGTCAATAATCCACAAACTAAGAAGGATTTACATGATAGAGCATAACAGCTGTTTTGGAGCCATGGCATTTTATCAAGGCCAAATCTAGTCTTAAAACTGTAGTAATATACCTATTTATGTGAGAGGTTTTGCTGTCCTAGGTTAGAGCACAACAAATATCTGGCATCAAAATTAGGATCACAATAGGTTATTTAGTTGATTGCTCAAAATATCTGTCTGAGAGCCACTCTATTTCTTTGGATGAAACTGAAAACTTAGAACAAAGCAATGTGTACCTAGGAATAAGCAGCACCCTTTCTGAGGCAAAAAAAGAAGACAAAATAAACTTGTCTACATTCCTTTGGCATATTATATTCAATAATGATCTAAGAAAACTTGGAATAATATTGTGACCTATGTTATGGTGTAGCCAAACTGGATTGATTGTGTAACAGGAGTATGGAGAGGAGATGTTGCTCTAGCCTCCCCTTCCATCAATCTTTGCTCAGGGTACCCAGAAATTAATCTCAGCTTGGTTCCATTTAAAGCAGCCTCAAAATTCCTCTAATTTATACTACTCAGCAGGACTTTCTGTCTATCAATTTCATTCTTTCAATGCTTACTACTCTTTTGCAGAGAGAAGCCTGCACCAATAGAAGCAACTAGGGGAAAAAATGAGGGGGAACCCCCAGTTTTTATTGACCTTTTCTTTTGTGCCAGAACATTGGTACCAAATGGCTGTAGAAAATACCAGGCTCTAACCCCGTTTCCCCCAAAGGTTTGGAGAGTAAAGAAGCCCTGCAAACATAACACATAACAAGAATATGGTTGTAGTTCCATGGTAAATCTGCAAAAGGCCTAAACATTAAAAATTAATCTCAAGGCTTTATTATTCCTTTGTAAGTCAGCTCTGCAATGATCTTTGTGTGGTTGGAGATCTCTGCAGTGCTCATATGTGCTCTTATGCCTAGGCAGAATGCCATGAATTTGGGATGGAGAGGAAACCTTGCCTTTGAATTTCCTGGCTTTTGTTAGTTTGTGCCATAAACTCTACATTATTCAAATCTAGGGGTTTGTATTTAATATTATTAAATGCCTCCTCATCAATGCCAAGTCTGTAATTGGTCGCAGTGAATAGGTGATTAGACAGATAAAGTGCAATTGTGATTGCAAAAACTATCACCAGGTTTGCAGAGGACAATAATTATGTAGCTTATAATGTTTGAAAATATTGCCTAAATCTCTTTCCCACATGTTGTTTGTGATGGAAAACAATTAGACAAAGGATTCTTTTTCTAAGCTGCCTCTGATTCAGATTTGCCTGATGAATGGTCTTTATGCTGAACCCAGAGCATTTGTTCCCAGTAAATTATATGTCATTGCAAATGCAAAAGGTCTGCTTCACCATGTTTATTGGGATAAATTAAATCTTCTAAAGATGGTAAACAGAAGGCCTCAATAATGATTCACTTCTGTATAGTTTAAACTGAAAAGGATGTTGCAGTTAGAAGGAGGGAGATGAGGCAAACAACACTCCCTGCTTTGTGTTAACAACATAAGAGCTACAATAGGGAAATTTAATTTGATACTGATCTACATGAGGCATAACACAACAACACAGTTCCAAATGCTACTTTTCTAATGACAGCTTTTGAATTGCAAATTTCCCCCAAAACCACCTGATTCATTGCTTGAATGTGTTCCCAATCAAGTCAAGGAGTTTTCTCTGGTTGGCTTTGTAGGGGCAGGAGGAGGCTCAACTTCCGCACAATTTCGGGAGGTGGATATAGAACCTGAAGGATGCTTTCCTTTTGAGCCTGCAAGGTGACTAGCACTCAGCCAGCCTACCTAGTGCTTAATAATAAAAAAAGATGCTTCTGGGCTTTGCTGCAGTAAGCCAAATTTCTCCTTGCAATGAAAGGTCAAGAATAGAGGAGTCTGCAGCCCTTCTGCAAGCGCTCGCCTTGTGCTCAGAAAGGAGACTCGTGGAAGTTGGCAGTGATTTGAAAATGTTCTGTGGGCCATCCAAAAGCCACTAAAAGAAATGGCAATCTTTCACTTAATGGTCTCAGGCTCCCAGTGGAAAATTGCTCTAAAGATGGCAGAGCTCTTCAAAGCAGGAGAGTCTTTGGCAGGTGCTTCTTTCGCTGCCTCTCTGCTGGCACAAAGCTGAACAGCACAGAAAAACGGCAAATATCTCTAGGATTTTCTCACTTCATGTGACAATGTCATGATACTTCACCTCTGAAAACATACACAAAAGAAATCTTATTTTCCTTGAATCTGAAATGAATATATGGGAACTTTAAAGGCTGTCATAACACCTAATTGGCTCTCAAAGAATTTCCATACATGGAAATTTCCTTTTTGGTCATGCCATTAGCTCCTTCTTGCAATCACTGTATTTTTTTCTACCTTTCCAGATGATTAAAACTCACTGGGATCTTGTGTACAGATAGTTTAAAAAAAAAATGTCCTCTGGACTATTAAAATATCCTACAGAAAAAAATAGTAGCTATTACTCAATGATGTTACTGTCTTTATTAGAGTATTTCTAAGACTTAAAAACCATTCTTTTCTTTCACTTTTAACCCTAGTTCAACTTTTCAGGTGTTTGTACTGCTTGAGTCATTGCAACATCTCTGGAATGCTTTCCCCCAAATACTTGTTGCTCATTAGTATTCACAGTCACAAGCACACCTTTAACTCACATTCATGCACACACTCCCAGACCAAAGCTATATTTATGGGGCTTCAGATTTGATCTGCAATGCATTTGTATTTAAAGATATATATATATATATATATGAATATTGAAAGATAGCTAAGTGCTTGCAGAACTGCAGTGACTTGATGGTGGCACCCAATTTCCTCTTTGCTTGACATTTCCCATCCATGATGCACCCCAAATCTTCTGCCTCCTGAAAGGATTAGCAGGAAGGCAGGAGGAGGATTGGTATCCCTGTGTTCAACAGGGGTAGGGCAAAGAGAGTGTAGAGCAGAGGAAGCTCTGAGGAAGGTGTAGACAACTATGGTCACACACAAACATTGGCCAAGACAAGTAGAACTTGTATCTTACCCTGCTTAGGGTAATGCCAGTAAGACACAGATGAGCAGACATCACATCTTCACCTCTGAGGGTGGCACAGAAAACATATGCAGGATGTGGATAGTCTTTTTAGTGTTTGTAAGAGCTTGTAAATGAAAAAAAAAAACCACCTTCATGAGCTCAAGTTTTTTCCTCTGCTCAGCAGATGGCCAAAGGAAACAATTCTGCTGTGTGCTAAACAAGCAGAGTTTCCTTTGCAAAACAAGTCACTAAAATCCTTTCTGTGTGAAGGAGCCTTTATTAGTGAGCTGTTTGAATTTTACTGGTGAGCCTAGCAATAATACAGAGGGGGTATTGTTGGAAATGGAAATGTAAAGAGATAAGGAAAATTTCAGGCAAATCTATATTTAATTTTGGAGAAAGCTGCTGGTTTCTAATGACCCTGTTTGCATGGATATCTGATGGTAGGGCTAGGGGAGGGTCACAGCAGATAAAACCCTAACAGGATCATTGAATGAAAAACAAATATTTATTTTCTTTTTGTCTCTCTGGGACTCATTTGCATGAAAACTGCAGCTTTTTCCAGTTAGTGGGGGAAAAATAATAAATAAATAAACCAACCCTCATTTCTGCATTTAATATTAGGAAAGCTCTTGGAGATTAAGGTTGTATGAAACCTGATTTCACTCTACATCCTCCTCTTTCCACAGAGAATGCCAAGCTGACAGCACAGATACTGTGCACATTTGCATTTTATTGCACCTCTGTATTTTTATAACTGTATTATAGATCCCATTGTCACACTCAGTTTCTTTCCTGAATTCCAGCTTCCTGTTCCACATAGCTCTTTGTCACTTATTTTAACCTTGAGCATGCAAAACTCCACAGGCTTAAAATGAAGGGAAAGCTTTTGTGAAGTGCCATTTCAGTCAATGTTGCCTGAGGACCTGAAGCTCTTCTGGGTTATCTCCTTGCTTTTTGGCTTTGGCAAAACCTTTTGTTGTCATTCTTAATGTCATGAGATTCTTCTGAGAAGTAAAAACATTGTGGGGGGGGGGATGTGTGTGTGGAATACAATTCACTGAATAAATTAATATTGTTTGCTCCAGTGTAGGAAACTCACTGCCATGCTTTCACCTTTTGTAAGGCAGGGTGGGGAATAACTCCCTCAAGTACATTTTACACCAAGGATACTCCCAGCAGAGACAGGATAGGCTCCCACCTGATCAGCACCAGTTACAAGGGTTCTGTTTATGCTCTCATTTCATGGTAGAATGCAAATACCCAAGAGACTGTTGAAAACCAGGATGATTATTCCAGGATACTTTGCATGCCTTTTTTATTTCCATCATTGCTGCGTTTGACACACAATAAAACCATAAAATGCCATAAACACAAATAAGTTCTCTCATTTTTTTTTTTATTGCCTGTTTGGTGTGAATAAGCATGGTGCATAAGGGCAATTGTTTTTAAAGCTTTCATCTAAAAAGATTTCTTTTAAACAAGGAGCTGATTTAGTTTGAAATGAGCTGGGATACAAGCTACATAGTAGATGGGAGAGCCCTTAATGAAGTTTTGTATGGAATAGCATTTCACATCAAAATAATTACATCTCTGTGCTGATTAATGATTAACCTGACTCTTTAGTATTCCTTTCTGGAATGCCAGCTTCAGTCTTCACATAGATTGTCTTTGAAGTCAATAGGAGAAGTCATGTGTATGTCAAAATATGGAAGTTATCTTTGTCATTAACCTTGAGAAGCATCATCAGGTCCTGGCAATAAGTGAGATCTAATAGTTTTAGAGGGAACAACTGCATCAAAAACAATTTTCAAGGCATATTTAAAACTGAATTAGATAAAGCTACAAAAATATGGCATCGATATGATTTGGTAGAGCTAGCTCAGAATAGCTTTGTAATGCAGTTCAGCTAGCTTTAGTGGTGTGCTAAAGAAGGCAAAAATCACCACATTGCCTTGTTTTCCAGGTAAAATTAGCATCTACCTGTGCTGTCAATATTCACAGAGCTAGGGAAGCATGTGAGTGCAATGCTGATGCTCTAACAAGATCATTTTAATCAACAAAGTGGTCACTACTGTGCTGCATTATTCACTCAAACTCCTTTGTAGCTCAGGTGTATTGGAAAATATGACCAGGGAAAAAAATATATACACAGGTGTGGGTTTGGAAGGTATCAGTGTGCTTCCAAAGGGATTTCCATCCTACTTTTCAGTTTGAAAGACCTTTGCAAGCCTTGAGAACTTTAGCAGATTTAGAACTACTGAAGTTACTTCTCCAATAGATAAAACACCTGTGATTTTGGTCTTTTGGGAAGGTACAAAACTGGTTTCTGTGGGAGAGCCTCTGTACCATTCAGGACTTGCATATTTCAACTTGAACTGACAGAATTGCCTTTCTTTCCATTTTCTCAAGATATATTATACACAATAATGCATTTTTAACAAAGGCAACTGTGCTGTCACTCAATTTAAGGCTTTTCAAGATTAAATAAGCATCTGGCCTCTTTTACATTGCCTTCTTCAGAGATAGCAGAAACAAAGGAGGGAAAAAGAAATGCAATCTTTTTGGACTTGTTGACCATCTGCTTCCCAAGGAGATAATAAGATTTTGTAGGGCATGGTCTGTTCTAGGAATTTTCAGTAGACTCAGATATTAGGCACCTGCAATTTTCTTTGTAAGTCAAGTGCATTTCAGATCAGCATAGAGGTTTTCCTGATGCTTTTGGTTTTTTTGCATACTTATGCATTAAGGGACTAGAGAGATATTGACTTTAAATCTGCCTTGGTTAGTGTTTTTTAAGAGATATGTCAACTTAGTGTCTTGGGAGAGAAAAAACCCACAGCAGATCAGTAAAAAAATAACATAAAAAATCAAAGTTGCTCTTGAAATGTTGTGTAAAAAAATAATGAAATAAAGGATGTTGTGCTGAAATAAAAGCTGTTGTCAAAGTGTTCTACTCTGATGCTTGGCTAGCAGCAAACTGCAGCTATTTAAGGCCTAATCTATGGTCCTAACTGGGGCAAAACCTCAACTATATGAAGGTTGTGCTTAAGGAAAGGCTGGAGAGGTTACTAGTCTGTGTAGCAAACTTGGATGAGATTGACTTGAATCCTACACATCCAGCTCTGCTTTTTTTTATTAAGATGTGACCCTTCTCTTGCTGCAAGCTCATCCCTTATACCCTGATTTGCAGCAATGAATTGTTCTCTTCTAAGCTGCCTAGCAAATCCATATACTACTGTAATTACCTGAATGTAAAATATTTAGGAAATATCTATCATGCTCTTGGAAGTCTCAGGTCACTGAAAGAAAAGCCAATGAAATTGCAAACATGCTTGAAGGGATTGGCCATCAGCTACCTTTCCTCCCCCCACTCCCCATCCTCCTGCCTCTTCACATTTGTCTCTAGGGCATTACCAAAGAGTGGGCATGTGTCATAAAGACATTTATCATGTAATTACAGCTTTAGGATCAGTTTCTGTTGATGTGAGATGATGACTGTGTATTTCACGCCTTTCAGGTTCCCAGCTGGGATTCAGAGATTTAAGGACATGGGGTATATATTTCTTAAATTTATGAGAGAGCCATTAATTTAATTAATTGGACCACAAGAGTTCAGTCAGTGACCAAATAAGAGTCCTGCAGAACAGAGAGAATCAGCTGGTTTAGGAAGTTTATTTTTGCCATGTAGAACTGGGGAAAGCAAAGGTCTTTGTTTCTTCTTCAAGGCCCAGAACAGTTCTGTGGAGTAAGAAAAATGACACATCAAAATAATTCATTGTGAAATCTGATATGAGACTAAGAATGCTGTTAAAATGAGCCTATTTTAAGCCTGACTTAAAGTGCATTGTCCTTATGTGTTAGCAATAGCTCAGTGCCATTGCTGTATGGCTTACAGCAAGCCTTATATTTTACATTCTGGGCTCAGAGAGTGTAACTGTGATTCCTTGAATTCATTTCAGGACTTTATGTGGCTTTATTTTTTGATTTTTGTGTTTTCACATTGAGATTACTGTGAATCTTGTCACCAAGATGATTGTGCAGCTAGATTTCCAATGTTTTCAAATATTCACTATATTTATCTGAGCTTTAATCAAAAAAGGATCTCCTATTTCTTCTGATACTGGGGTCAGCTTTACTGACCATCCACTAGCTGTTTAAATTAGTATCTGATGTTTTTAAAGGCTTCACTAAAGCAGTTTAAGATTTGAGTGAAACAGATTTAAGCTTTCTTTTCATTACCTCACAAGATGAGAGACAGTAAGGAATCCAGGACAGCAGCTGTGGCCAAATTACAGCTGGACAAAGCATTTTATGCCTGGCCACTTTTAAGAAAACCAGTTTATCATCATTTCCTCTTAAAGAACTCAACCTGGCTCCTGCCCAGAGATAGTCCCAGACCTCTGGAGAGGATCCATGGAAGGACCACAAAGATGATCAAAAGACTGGGAAGATGCCATGTAAGGAAGAGCTGGGTTTGTTCAGCCATGAGAAAAGAAGCCTTAGGGGAGAACTTATCATCATGTTCCAGTATTTAAACAGTGACTACAAAGACATTAGGAAGAAGTTCCTCCCCACGAGGGTGGTGGAACACTGGCCCAGGTTGCCCAGGGAGGTGGTTGAGTTGCCATCCCTGGAGGCATTGCAGGTGAGGCTTGCCAGGGCTCTGGGCAAGCTGCTCTAGTTGGGGATGTCCCTGGCCACTGCAGGGGGGTTGGACTAGATGAGCTCCAGAGGTCTCTTCCAACCCAAACCAGGCTAGGATTCTATGATTCTATGAAGATGGAGCCTTTTTATACAAGGAATCACATGGAAAAGATGAGGGGTGATGAGTACAAGTTGCTCTTGGGGACACTCCAGTTGCACACAAGAGGAAAGCTTTTCACAATGAAAAAAATCAGCCATTGGAATAATCTTCCAGGGAAGTGTTGGAGTCCTCAACACTGGACTGTTTTAAGATTCAGTTGGATAAGGTGTTGGGTCATCTTCTCTAGACCATACTTTTGTTAAGAAAGGTAGGAGCAGATGATCCTTGAGGTCCCTTCCAACCTATTCTTCTATGAGATAGTGTTGGCAGAGCTCCTTAGCATCAATAGACTCATGAGAAAGCCACTAAGATACTTGCCTGTAGTGCCTCCAGCCTTATTGCCACAGCCACAAACATCATCTGCTTTCAGACAAAGAGCCACATCCAGTTGTTGATCCAGCAAAACATTTCTACACTCTTTCATGTTTCTTTTCTACTTGCCTAGTGGAAATTCTTGCTGAAGCATTAAAGCAAAGGGAGTTATCAGAGCCTTAATCAGCAGCTCTGTTTGTCTCTTTGGTTGAAGGAAAGCTGAAAATGCAAATCCAGTAGTGGCTGAGGGTTGTAAAAGGATGAGCAATCAGGCAGGTGAGATTTGCACTGGCAGGAAAACAAAGGCACAAGTGTTGTGACAGCAGAGAAATAATACCTGGTTTTATCTGAGGGCACAGCCCTGGCCTTGGCTGTCCCAAGATCACTGCACTTTGCCAGCTGAGTTCTTCTCATGCTCACAAGATTCTTGTACCCTCTAATGAAAAATCTTGATGGGAAGTTCCAGAAGGTGAAACAGTTATCAGATTGCTCACATTTCTGCAGAGGAGTGGAGAGTTCTTTTGGCCCAGAGGACTCACCTCATGGTCACTGGCACCAAGGGTTTTCATCAGGGGTTTTATGATCATCCTGCTTTTTTTTGGAGTGTAACAGGGAAGTGGAGTCACCATCCCTGGAGCTGTTTAAAAAAATGTATACATGTGGGACTTAGAGACATGGTTTAGTGGCATGGTGGTGATAGGTAGAAGGTTGAACTTGATGATCTTAGAGGTCTCTTCCAACCTTAATGATTCTGTGATTCTTGGGCTTTTGGTGGTTGAAAAGACCACTGGTGACTCCGTGTATCCCTTTCTTAACCTCTGTCTTTAGGCACTTAGGGACACTGGTTAACCCTCTGCTCCCTGGCTGGGCTCCTCACTCTGTCCAGTGGCTTTCTCTCCTTTCCTGAGGTCCTTTCTGTCCTGGTGAGTGGCATGACCGAACTGATAGGTTTGTTTTCATTTCTTTCAGCTTTCTTTCTGTGAGGTCCCAATTGTTTCATCCCCATTCAAGAGGTAGAGTCTCTTTGTCCAGCACCACATGCTATGTTTGCTTTGAAAACACCAGCAGTTTCTCTCCATCCATGTTGACAAGTTTCCATGGGAAGAATAGCACTTTCTCCACTCAAACTTACATAAGTTTTAAAACATCATACTTTTTTCTGAGCTCAAATGTCTTCCAAGTTCTTCAGCAGAAAAATACTACTCTATCTATATCTATAGTCCCATGTCATTGTCGTCTTCTCTTCCTCTACAACATGCCTGTTAATCACGCTTACTTCTTAAATAATAGAGTAAAAGATTGAAAAAATGATTTACTGCAAATATCTACTTAGTTTGAGACAAGCCTGACAGAAAATAGTATTTTACTATGCTAATAAATATTATTGTTTGCCCTTTCCTTTGATGCCTTTGAGGTAAATTTATCTCCATGCATCTTTGTACTTTAGAATGGCAATAAAAGATCCTGGAGTCTCTGTGACTTAGGAGTGTGTGTAACTAAGAACAATTTTCTTGCAAACCAATTTCCATGCTCTTTTAGAAACTAATATAGAAACATTCTCTATAGTTAATATTTAATACCAATATAGCCATGAAAAATTCAGCCAATAATAGATGGGATTTATTTATTTTCTACCATTTAAATTGCCCTTACTGTCATCTTAAAACTGTTGATGGATAGACTATCTTAAGTGGAAACAAATATTCATTTGTTATGGGCTGTTCTGTGTTTAGATAAGCTGTTTAGTTTCAGAGGTGAACCTCAAGCTTATATTGCAGCAGGAACATCATGGAAACATCAGTCCCTAGCTCCTGAAATTAGTGCAATAAGATAAGACTCACCAGTAGAGTAAAGGTAGTTGTCAAGGCTCAGGGCTAGGCTGGTCACTAAATGAGTGACAGATTCTCTCTATGGATCTCTCTGCCTTCCCAAAGGGAAGAAGGGAGAGAGACTTATGGGTTGGAAAAGAAAACTAAACCAGCTTTGATGAAAATAATAACAACAATAAAATGAAATATATACAACTATGTATAAACAAATATTGACCCCAATCCCCTGATGGCTGTGACTGACATCACCATCACCACTGAGGAAGTCCCAGACTGGACTCAGCAGCAGATGAGAACTGGATACAAGAGCTGGATTTAGGAACTGGATTCAGGAACACATGGATCAGGATCCAAGGCAGAGGAATGAACAAAGTCCTCTTTGGATATTGGCCATTAGAAGAGAGGCTTGACTTTTGTGATCCCTCAGCTTTATACTGAATATGATGGCCATGGAGCAGAATCACTTGTTGGTCAGTTTAGGGTCACCTGTCCTGTCCCCTCCTCCATACAGGTGCTACCTTTTACTTTCTGCACCCCAATGGGGAACACAAGATCCAACAGTGACCTTGGCCTAACTCTAACCATCAGTGTTATCACTGCTAGAAGCAGACACTATCTGTGAAAACTTGCTCTGAATTTTACTAAGTGCAGTTACTGAGAAGAGACTGAACTGAGAAGTAAAATGACTGATCAGAATTAGCTCTGTTCTATCTCAAACCAGGGCAGTAGCTATCACAACTACCATTTTCAAAAGCAAATTCATATCTTCAGTGGTGCACATCAGTTTTGGCCTTAACTATTCCTTTCTTACCCTCTGGCATAGCACAAAATGGATTTGAGCGCACAACTTTTGCCTTCTTTCTTCCTCCTGTGCCTGAATAACAGATGCATATTTGTATTTGGTGCTTATTAAAAGTGAAGAAAAAAACCTCAAGCTGACTCCCCATGTGCTCTGCATTGCCTGGGCTACTACTTTTCAAGGGCAATTACATTGCCTACTTACAAAAGAGGTGTTATCATTCCTACACATTTTCTGTAGCATCAAAACTCACACTTGTCCTTTGAAAGCTTGCATTTGCTTTTGCCTGTAATACCCAGGCAGGTGCCATGCTGGCATTTCTTCATCCCTCTAGATTTTAAAAGAAAATTTCTTTGTGATGGTTATACCCTCATTTTTTTTTCTATTATATATTATATAATAATATATATTTTTATATAATATATAATATATATTATTATATATATAATATATATTATATATAATTATATATATTATGTTATATATTATATATATTATATTATATTATTAAATAATAATATATAATATATATTATATAATAATATATAATATAATATAATATAATATATATATTTTCCTTTTATTTATATATATATATAACAGAGATAGATAGAAGCGAGGCATCAAAAGCAATTTTTCATTGCCACATCCCTACGTGGTAAAGCCCAAATGTCAGGCTTTTTGTGGGGATGTGCTTCATCTCACTTCAGCATGGGATGTGAGCTCTGCATTTAGTCTTGCCTGGCCTGTAACGAAGGACACCAATTACTCTGTTGATTCCAGCTAAAAGCTGCAGGAGAGGCATTAGAATACAGCAAACATCCAAGGGAATGCCATTTCCAAGGGGATGGAAAAATGTGTGAGTGAGGTAATTACAGCTGAGGTTTTGTCCTGAATTTTCTTCAGCCTTGCTCCAGGGAAAGCCTAATGGCTATAGCTGAGATTTTAATGGCAACATTTGGGCAAAAAGGATGGCTATTAGGTGAGCAAATGTAGCACTTTATGCTGAGGGAACAGATATCACCTTCAGTGCCAGAAATAAGGAAGAATCAATTCAGCTATGTGAGCTGTGAAACTTTTTGGTGGGAATTCCTACAATGGTGTCACTCCCTGGGAAGGGGAAGAGGAGGTGATGCCTGAGCCTGGTGTGTGTATGCTCAGCACAAACCATATGGGCAGAGGGAGTCACATCTGTCGATTCCAGCCACGTGAGAGAACTTATTCCACATTCATAACAGCAGGAAAAGAGAATCTATAATTTATGCTGTCCTACTTTGAGTCAGAACAAGTTATTGCATATATTCAGTATAAACTAAGGGTCAGTCCTTGAAACTCCCAAGCAAAGCTTGGGCCTTGAGATCTCTTGTATAAAGCCTAAGAGCTAAGCAAGGCAGGTGCATGATTAAACTCTTTAGCACCTAATTAACAGCCAATACAAAAAGGGAGAGGTTTGGGTCTTTACTCTCCCTGAAGGTTGAGCACCTGAGGTATCTTAGGTGGTGGACTGGTAACTCTCCTGATGAGGATCAGAAGCTCAGCTCTGCTGTTGCAGGACTCTGTTCTTCCTTTGATCTCAATCTAAGTGTTTCTGAATCCAGTTCCAGCATCCAGCCCAATTCTGATTCCCATCTGCTGGTGAGTTCTTCTGCCACAGTATCAATGGTGACTGGGAGGTTGTTGCCATCAAGGGGTGTTTGGGTATGGTATTGGTTTTGTATATCTTTCATTTTATTGCTATTATGGTTATTAATGTAGCTTAAGTTTTCATTTTCAATCCACAAATCTTTCTTTCTCTCTGTTAATTTCCCCTTTTCCTTCCTGGAGCTGGGGAAAAGGGATTAATATAGTATATCTGTCATTGGATTAGCAATTCAGATTAAGAGATGTCCAAAGCCAAATGAACTTTGAGTGCTATTTTCATCAGTAGATGAAAGATATGTTCCCCAAGCCAGTTCTTTAGATCAATGATAGAAATGTTAATATTCATAACTCTGGATGTCTGTGGGTAAAGTGACTACTCCACTTTCTGAAGAAAACATCTTCAGTTAATCTATGATAATGAACAGATTCAGGTTGATTTGGCCAAATGGGATGGCAGGAACAGAGTGACTAAATGGCTGGAGTAAGAACAACATTGACTTTCATCCCAAGGTACTCCTTGAAAATGGTAAATGAGCTGCCTCTAGTCTCCCTTATAGATGGGAAATGTATAATCTAGCATTTGAACCAATGTCTTCCAACTTTCCTGGACATGCTTTAGTAGACTGGGGACAACATCTTCCCTCACTGTAACATTGGAGTTGTTCCTTTCTACATGTCTTTATTTAGATGTTATTCAGAACCACAGAGCCAGTGAGATGCTCACCAGTCTGTTGGGGAGAAGATTCTCCAATAAAACTAGGGACTAGGGTTCAAATTCAATTAGGCAGAGGGAGAAAGTCTTCATCTTGGTCTCCTAGATTTCATATGCGTGAATATTATGCCCTGCATATTCACTGAAAAAAACTGGTTTTACTTTTTCCTTAAAAAACAAGAAGCAGCCTATAATAAGAGGTAAAAAAGAGTAGAAAGGAGAGAACAATGCTTGCTCTGGCTCTGCTCAGTTCTAGTTCTGCAAATTGACCCATACCCACCCTGCTATCTGCACTGCCTTAACTGCTTGCAAAGCTTTTTATGGCCAGCTTAGACCCCAAATGGACCTCAAATTGCAATTACTGCTGCATGCTTGAGGCTAACAAGAGGAACAAAGCAAAGAGTAAGGGACAGCCCTTTGGCTCTCCCATCTGATGTACACGATGAAGCCTGAGCTTGTCTCCTTCTAGAGTCCAGCTGGGACTGAAGTGGGACAGGAGCAGGAGGAACCCGTCTTTGGTATGGTTTTTGCATGGCCAGAGGCTGGAACTTCAAACTGTGGTGCAGGAGAAGCCACACTCATGATATATGCTGCCCCATGTGAAGT
>VWZO01013031.1:0-19997 GCA_013396975.1 Bucco capensis
AGAACTTATGCCGTACCTCAGCAAAGATGGGGGAGAAAAGATTTAACACAAGGGGAAAACCCTAGACCCCCTTAGCATGTGCAAAAGAATTAACCTTGTCCTAGTGATAGCTGCAGTAACTATTAGATGGAGATACTGGACATCCCCCTGGCTCCCATGTCAAACCTGGACAAGAAAAGAGTCCCTGGAGATGCATGTTTAATACCTAGAGAATGCCAGTCAGCACAAAATGAATGGAGCACTGATACAGCTTCCATGAGGACAACATGAGAAAACCTTGCTCTAATGCAAGATTTTACATTTCTGCAGGCTTCTATCCACTCAGTTCAAAATGATTCTCCCACACAGTCTGCATGGTGGTAAGCTGTAGGTGATGGAGACAGTCCAAAAGATGTTTGAACAACATCTGAACTAGCTTTTATTGGGTCATGTCATCAAAGGTTGTGTTATTAGCTAATCTAGGTTTAAAACACCTAGTTTTTCCTTATAGTGAGAGAGCTGATACTGATGAAAAATCAAGACAAAATGCAATCCTGTTTTTAACTCCCAAAAGAGAATGTATTTCATAAAGTCCACTACATACCTGACCATCATTGTTGATTTCACTTGCAAGGTGCTATTCCAGCAGTGCTGAATAAGCAGTACAAATCCTCTAATAAAATGTCCTCATAAAGAAAAGTCCCAGTGACTGTCAGGCACTTACACTGCGATGGGAGTATTGGTCACATGGGAGTATGTGGTTGAAACAAGGGTGTTGACAGATGAAGATAATAGAGAGCCTGCCACTACTTTTGCATGAAAATGGCATGTTTTTTCCTCTTAGAATAAAGCTATGCTGAAGGTTTCCATTTTAATATTTTTACCCACATAGGTAAGAAAAAGTCTTTTCACTTAAAAATTCCAATGTGTTTTTACAATGCTTTGGTGCCTTACTCTAAATTTAATGATGCGAGTATATTTGCAGTGGACTCACTTGGGGTGCATGCATGCATACTTTGTGGATAATGAAATTGTCAGCAGTGGCTTGGCATTACTGGATAACTAAATAGCTACTACAGCATTGTTGTGAAGAAGTTAAAACAGCCTGGGGCAGCCCTGTTTTATGCATCTGACTTTTCCTGCATTCATTAACTTTTGCTATTTGTATCTGGAAGGATGAAGCTTCTAATTTTTTTTACTCTTTTCTCAGCCTCTTTGGAAAATTTCCTCATTTCCCTGTTCAAATAAATGAAGTGGGAGTTACTCTTCGTATGAAGAGGCAGGGAGGGGATACTGTACACACGAACACAACAAATCTTTCAAAGGGCAGGTCATTTTTCAATTTACCTTAACTATAAGCACTTTTAAGATTGATCATTATTAAAATACAGTATCTCCTGTATCAGAGTAACTGAGTTGTTTAATTCACTAATGTATCCACTTGATGTCACTGTCACTGCCCAGTAGAATTGTTAATGTCAAAGGGCTTCCTGGTCACAAAGACTTTGCACCAATAAGTGACTAAGCTGCACAAAGCCTGCTGCCTTTTGGACTCTTCCAGGTAACTCTTTCCCTGTAATGGTCCATTCTGTTGATGTGGACACTTCTACTTCCTGATCCTCTTTATTCATATTTTGCATCTCCCCAAGAGATAAACATTCATTTTTCAAAGTTGTATTTTCCTGCATAGGAATATTCTATGTTTTTGCTTTTCATGTAAGTAGAGAACAACCTTGTAGCATTACTTTAGTTATTTATTATTGCTCATATCTTTATAAGGATATTGTCAGTTTTCTCAAAGTCAGTTAATGGCATTTATTTACTGAACTGTTGCACGATCTCTTGGTACTCCTCTTATTATCATTAGATCTTAATTTTAGGATGAGAGATTTACATTTTGCAGTTCTTTTCATCAGTCCAGCATGCCTTCTTTTCTTCTCACCATTTCCCAAAATTTTGTTGAAACCTTAGAGAAGCAAAGAGGTGACTTCCATCCATTCCTCCATATATTTATTTTTGTAAAGAGAATAGATGTTAAAAAAAACAGGTAAAATCTAATTTTAATTAAATTTGCATCCTTCCCTCCTAGATTTATCACACTAAAATATCATCATTTGAGGAGGAGTGGAGCACTTAACTACTTTAAGCTGGGGTTTAAGGCAATGGTCCACAACAAAACACAGCTATTGCATGTGAACTGTTCCTTGCCAAAGCCTGTTGGCTGGGATCAGGTTCTCTGGGGACAGCTGTATCCTGTTTTAACAGGCCTTGATCCTTTCACTGTTGTTTTCTTGCTGTCTGGGTAATAAACACTTTCTGTCACTCTGTAGCCTCTCTTCAATGCCAGAGTAAAGATCAGACCTGACAAAGTGGTGCAATATGCTCTTTTGTGCTCCTTGCTCGGGGTGTCAATGTCTTAGCTCCCCTTCTTTCCCCTCTCTAATGCTGCTCTGCTGGAACCTTTTGAAGGGCTGGAAAGCTGAAGAACTGGCATGTGGCTCTGCATTTTTGTACACAGGACTTTATTATTTGTGTGCATGTAGGTATTATTGTGGGGGCTGGAAAAGAAGATTGTAAGCATTTCATGGAAATATGCACTCAGAGCCAAATCCTCATTAAAAATTGCCTTAGCATGCAGGCCAGGAAAGAATCACAGGCACAACGATTATTTGTGTATACTACACTTTCAGAGGGTTGCTGAGACTGTTCCTTTCTTCAACATCTCAGACAGTCAAGCTTTTCCCTAAGAGGAATAGCCAAGATTTTCCTCTGTGGAGTTACAGCAGCTTTATATTGCCCCAGAAGACCAAAATGACCTTAAAACTGGTGCAGCAGGGAACAAGAGGATTACATTATTTTGAGAGACAACTTAGAGATGGCATTCACAAAATTAACACCTCTCTTTGCTGCCAAAATAGGATGCATGGCAATGGTAGGATTTACCCCACTTCATTCTCAGTGCTTGCACTCCTGCCCTCTGGGTATCTGGTGTTTCTTAGAGACATCCTTATGCTTGGACTGCAGAGGTCTTGCTTGGCTTGCAACCATCCCATGCTCTGGAGATATCAGAGGCCAATGCTTCTGCTCTGCTCTGTGAACTCAGGCCATAGCAAATGCTCAAGATCAGAGGTTTTGTCTTTTTCCTTTTCAAAGTTTAGGGGTTAATTTTTTTCCTGTGCAAGGGGTCCCTTCAATATGTATGTAGGAGCCATTTTAAAGGCATTTCACTGCCTCCTGTGGATAACAGTAATTACCAAGTTGTACTGTACTGTGATTCTGGAATAGGCTATTAGTGAATGGTTGTAGTAGTGCATCACTATTCCCAAAATTTACCCTTTATTGTGTAATATAAGAGAAGAGGCCTTATGAAGGAAACTTATGGATGGCATGCTTAGGTGAGTGTTGATTTTTGGTTTTGTCCTCCAAAATTTTAATTCTTTGTGTGGTTCTTGTGGCTTATTAACATCCCTTTGCACTATGTGAGCAGCACAAGGAAGCTGGAACTATGGAGAGAGTCTGGGGTTTTTTTTTGCCATAAACAAGGAAGCAGATGTACCATTGTCCTCATAGCAGTCAGCCTTACTGCCATGTCAACTAGTAGCAGCTGCAAAGACGGAAATTTTCTATGTTTCATCCTACTGATGTTGAAAATTCTGGAAAATAGGCACTCAGCACAAAATGAATGGAGAAAGATAGTTACCTTTAATTGGAATTCCACACCTTCGAGATCTTGTACATAGAAGCCTGTGCCTGCCACAAGGCATTACACCTTTTATACATTTTATTAGTAATTACTATAGATATCTATAGCCAACCCTGGCACTAGGTTTTCCAATAGCCCATCCCTGGTGGTCTTCAGCTCGGCCCCTCAGAGAGGGCCCACATGGGGCTTGACCTTCTTCTGCTGTTTTGTCTTCAAGCTATCTGCAGGTGGCTTCTTCAAAACCTCACGTGCTTGGCGAGGCATGGGAAAGTCCAAGGTAGTCCCTCAGGAACAGGCCTAGTGGTTCTTAATACGTGAACAATCCAGGAAGCTTCACATAATTCTAAAAGTCCTAAAAATCTACAGAACACACTTAAATCTTTCGGCATCACTACTCGTCAATTAAGTGTGAGCTTGCACACAAGCCAAGCAGCTGCACCTTCAGCAAGTTACTTCTTGACCACCTTCTGCATGTTCTGGTGGTCCAGCTGGTGAGTATTCCTATGCCTTCATCCAGTCTGCCTCTCCTTACCCCTGAGGTGATGATGTGTTCTCAGAAAGGGCCTCTGATCCATGGCTAATGAAGTAAATTTTTCTTGGAACTATTTCCTGAATATTGGCAGCCTTACTGCTTCATGTCTTGAAAACAAACCTAGATTTTTAATATCGCTTTGTACAGAGTTTGTAAACCTAAGATGACATATGTCAAAGATGATGGTGCTATTGCTATATGCCATGATGAACTTTACCTAAATCCTCATAGTATACCAAAATCCCCTAGTTCATTTTAAAATCCTTTTTTTTCTCAATGCTCTTAACAGAGTATGCAAATAGTGGCTAAACCCTTTCCAAGCTAATTCCTTTCCCTTCCCAGCTCTTAGAAGGCAAGCATGGAGACCTCCCACCCTGCAGCCATTATCCCCATAACAACAAGCATAAACCCACGGCTTTGCTCCCAGCCTGCTCCTTGCGGGGGGAAGAAGCTCATCCTTCAAGTTCCTCTTTGCCTATGCAGTAAATGCAGGCTCTGGCCATCTATATTTTTAGCCTACAGGGTATGTACCAGCAAACTGGTCTGGCTGTCAGGTGGCTGTAAGTTAGGGTTGTGCCAATGAAATCACTTGAGATTCTACAACACTTATTGGGAGATAAATATATAAAAACTTCAACCTGCTTTTCTCTACCCTGATCAGGTGCTGTCCATTAAATAAGTTTATGCTGTTTGCATGGCTAGGCTTCGCGAACGAAGATCCAGGGAGGGCTCCACCCACGCTCCTCATCAGCGCCTTTTCCAAGCGCGCTGATAAAAAGAGGATAGCAGATAGCACCCTCGAGCCTGCACTGTGGATTTTTTTAGGTGAGACACAGCATGTGCAGAGCTGGACCCACCCTTTAGTCCTAAGGTTCATCTGCCAGGGCCTAGCAAGCTTGGATGCTGGCAGCCAAGTCCTTAGGACGGAGGTTTTATTAGAGTGTCCTTCTCTTAGCTGGAAGGCCTTACAGGGCTAAACGAGCTCCATCTGCCCAGGTTTGGAATCAGAGTTGTCCCTCTCCTAGGATGACTGCCAGAAGGCTAATGAGCTCATCCTACCCATACAAGGATTCTAGGAACATGAGTTTCACTCCCCACACTTTCCCGTGGGCAATGAGTTTAATGCTCCCTTTGCTTCGGCACAGTTATCACACCAGGAGCCACAGGAGACCCCAAGGGATTTTCAGACTGTGCCTGTTATGCTGTTTAACAAGGAAGGAAAGCCCTTCTGATCAAATAGTGACATGAGGAGGGGAGCTGTCTCACTGCAAGCAGGTAAATTTCTAATCAAAGCATTCTTTCAGTCTCTTTGGAATGAGCCATCACACCAAGGATAACCCCTTGTGCCTAGGTTGCATTAATTGAGTTGTGGCAAGCGTTTATTTTGACAAGCTTATTAAGGTAAGCAGAATAACTGGAGAATTTTTTTTCACTTTATCTTGTGTAAAATTTGAGGAAGCATTTTTAAAAAGCTTCATTGTTGTCTATGCTCCGCATGCTTCTGGGAGAAATGCATGTCCCCTTTGGGATGTGTTGTGAGTGGATGTTTGTTTTGCTGCGGTTTTAATATGGAAGCTGTAAGGCTGGCAACCCCTCTGGTCAGTTCCAGAAATCCTGGCTGATGTATGTATGGCTAGGCTTCGCGAATGAAGCTCCAGGGAGGGCTCCATCCATGCTCCTCCTCAGCGCCTTTTCCAAGCACGCTGATAAAAAGAGGATAGCAGATAGNGCTGATGTGTCTGTCAGAAAACAGACTCACGTGCTGGACCCTCTGACAAAGTACAAAGGCTATAAACATTTATTTTCCTTAGTTGGCAAAGATGTTTCTGTCTTTGAGTAGCAGGACCAGAGACATTGCTAACAATTACAGACAAAAAATGATTTTCAGAAGATATTAAAAAGCAAAGATTAATTTAAGCTTTGGCTTGCAGTTTTCTGGCTACTTCTGAGCTTTCTTACAGACTTTTTCTCTTAGCTGTGCCGATCTACTCCGACCTTTTTTTTTCTATTACGTTTTTTGTTGTTGCTTGGGCATATTCAATCTCTAACATAAATCATTTATTGTATTTTGAAAGTTGGATAATGTGTTTAAAGCACTCAACATTAAAAATACACATCTGTTTTGATGTTAGGTGCATCATGCCAGTAAATAGCATCATTTATCTTAATATTTTTCACTTCATATATAAATGAATAATGAGTTTACATGCATAAAGGCATTTGTAAGCAGCATGGTTTGGCAGGTATTTTCCTTTTTTTCTAGGTTTCTAGAATAAATTGTTAGTTCATAGAGAAATTTTGATTATTTTTTTCTTTACTTTCTGAAGGTTCATTAACTCTTCTTATCTCTACTATAACTATAGTCAGGCTGTATTTTATACTTTGCATCTAGCATAGATGTTTCTGTGATTTGTGGCCATGAGTTCTTAGGCAGTGTGCATTGCCAATTGAACTTAGTCTGTCCCTGGCCTGTCTGAGTACCAACCTGCTGCACATGTCTCTAATGAGGGGGGGAGGATTGGGGTAGCTATCTTGCTTTCCATTTCTTTGCCAATTCAATGTGGGAAGGGAATGCAACAACCCAGTTATTGGGTTAAGTACTAAAGCTGCAATTTTTATTGAAATACAGTAATACAGCCTTTGGTGGTGCCTGGCAGATAAAAGACCCTTGTGGTAGTAAGTGTTCATAAAGCTTAAGGCCACCACATGCCCTGGACTGCAAAGCAATGTGACTCTCAACAACCCTTGCCCTTGCTGCCCTTCTGTCTCCCAAACCACAATATTCTTGTCAAGCCATTTAACAAGAATCATGTTTCCTTGTGGTAAGTCATACCCATGCACTATTTTACTCTCTTCCTTCTTCTCCCTTTGTAGGGATATAGGGCTAGAAGAAAGCTCTTGGCTTCTGAAGCAATGTCTGGACTATTGCAGGCACTTTTTTCATATTGTTCTGTTTAAGAATATAATAAAACTCCACTCTGAGATAGGGAAAAAAAAATTGGATTGCTTTCCCTATAACTGGAAGACACTTAAGGACTCCAGATCTCTGAATCAAACTTAGTTCCAGTTTCTAGACCAGGTTTGGTTTTGACACAAAACCCTTTTCTTAACATATGAATGCTGTCCTCCAGCTTAATTAAGTCCTTTGTCTCCCTGGTGTCTAATAGCAATGATGTGTTAGGAAACATCACTCATTTACACTCTCACTCTGTTTCTACTAGACATAACAAGACCTTTCATTATGACAAAGTGCATCTCTTCTGTATAAAACTGAGTAAAAGGTTTTGTGGAGTCACACAGCACCTGGCCTAACATCACCACATCATCCTAATTTCATGTCTGGCTCCTGCAATACTGAGGAAGTAGCTACTTGAGCTCTTAATTTACTTCTAGCAGATAAATTCCCTGATAGTAAAAATCTTCATCCTACTTTGAAAGATGACTATGAATGCCTCTCCCATTGAGGTAGTCCTTTCACACTGCAAATCAGATGTGATGCTAGAGGCACTATTTGATGTTAGTACCAACCCAAATATTACTGTTTGCTTCATAATTTTGATTTTTATATGCTGTCAGATTTGCATCTGTAATGGTCACTAAATTAAAAAAGTCAAATTAACAGCACCAGAATGAGTGAGAAGAGAAGATAGTAATAGGATATGTTCTATGTCTCTTTTTCAGCAGGCCTCTACTTTCTCATAATTAACCACTCAGAATGTGATGAATCTCCTGGAGAAGGTCCCATATTTTATATAGTTTTTATACAAATTTATGTGTGTGTATTTTTCTTATTTATACATATGTAAAATAAAAGTGTGTGCCCATATAAATGAAATTAGAAATTATCTTTTCAACATCAGTACATTACTGCCTGTAGTTCATGAATAAATTAGTGAGAAAAATGTAAATTATATGTCAGAGAGACAATATGCACACACTAGTAAGAAAGACTCTCCTTTACACCAAATGGCACAAAGCAGCCTTGATTCTATCCCTGGTTCCTTGCACATCCTCAGGAGATGGCATGTGGTAGTAACCATCATTCCAGAGAATCCAAAGATGCAGCTATTGGGCCAACACAAAGCATATAAAGCAGGCTTGTCATTACAACCTAATGTCTTCATCTTTTTTTAATGGCTCAATGTCAAGATTTGAGGAAGTTTCTACCAACTAACAAGCCCCAAGCTCTGTATTTCTCATTAAACTTTGTCATTGCACTTCTATGGTTTGATGTTTCCAATCACACAAATACTTGAATCTCAGGGTGGCTGGATTTAGGGGAATGAAGCCTGACACAATGGATATGAAAGTTCACAGATGAAATGAGTTCAGATGATCTTGGTCCCCAAGCATGCCTGGATACATGCAATAAATAGCAGCACAATGGCACAAATTTCTCACTTCCAGATGTAGGAGGCCCACTGGGTTGAAGGAGAAGGAAGAAATGTGTCTGTCTGGGGCCAGAAGTGGGTGGTGGCCCAAGGAGTACTTCATCCAACTTTGGATTCATTAGTATAACAAGTACGTGAACTGTTGGAGTGGGTCCAGAGGAGAGCCACAAAAATGATCAGAGGGATGGACACCTCTCTGATGAGGAAAGGCTGAGAGAGTTGGAGTTCTTCAGCTTGGAGAGTAGAAGGCTCCAGGGCAACCTTATTGCAGCCTATTAGTACTTAAACGGAGCCTATAAGAAGGATGTGGGCAGTCTTTTTAGCAAAGCCCATTGCACAGGACAGAGGCACAGTCTGAAAATCCCTTGTGGTCTCCTGTGGCCCCTGGTGCCATAACTGTGCCCACAGCAGAGGGAGCANTGAGTTGCCCAGAGAGGCAACCCAATCTAATTATAAATGTCCCTGTTCATTGCAGGAGGGTTGGACTAAATGGCCTCTAACGGTCCCTTCCAACTCTAGCCATTCTGTGATTCTAAGGTAAGGTGTGATCCTCAGTAATGGGTCAGTGGATGTTGTGACAGTCTCATCATGCAGCTGTTCTCCCTCTTTCTAACCTGTTCTAGGAGAAAAGGGGGAGCGGGGAATCTTGTGTGCATTTTATTTTATGGTACCTCTCATATCTCTGATCTTGCCATCAGCAGCATGTAAACAAACTGATGACGCTCTCCCTGGAGCCATGGTGAAGTCCACTGGGCTTGGTGTGGACACCAGGCTGGCCAAATGCCATTAATTTTAGGACCAGAACGTGGAAAGAGATTGTTTTACATCTTTGATGCAATCGCACACCTGAATATAAAGCAGAGTAAAAGAATTAATGAACTAAATGTAAACAAAGTTTCAGAAGTTGCTATTATATCTTTTTCTAGGCCCATGGTAATCAAAAAATATTTCTGCATCCTTACATCAAACGAGCCAGGTCATAAGTGTGTGATATTTTTAGTGGTGCAAAAGTTCTTCAAAAAATGTAGTGTTGTGGATCCTGCCACTGTACATAGGCCCACTAATATAGATTTGCCTGGCTCTTTTATTCTTTGTTAATGGAGAATGACTTCTTTCTCTGTTGTATAAGAATGTTTCTTGACTATATTCCCTGAGCTTTGAAGCAGTTTAAATTTTTTTTTCCACCTATATCCTGATGGACAGCAAAATCCAGGGTGTGACAAATGGCACCTGACATCCAGGAAGGAATATATCCTTAAGAATAAATCCGTATCTCCAAGCTCTGTCTAATTTTATAGGACAGCCTTTCATTCTAGATCCATATCTACTGCAGTTTCACAAAGACTAGATCTTATTTCTCAGTTCCTGTGAATTACTAGCATTACAAAAGTTCAGTTACAAAACTAAGTTTCTGTCTGGTTCAGAAACCTGACTGAAGTTTCTTGTTGCTCCTCTGTATTTTTGTATTTAGTCTTAAAATACAACTAGGAAATATATCCACAATTTGTGTTGGGGAGCAAAAGGCAAAGAAAGAGGTACACTTTACATGTAGCCCAAGAGATCCATCTCTTTTAGTTCAAGTAAGATGTACTCTTTTAGGGTGGAGAAGGTATATAAGAAAGGCTAGATGAAGGCATTATAGTCTTTGAGTATTACCCTGTCTGCATTATCAGTAGATTGGTTGAAATATTGAGCCTTAAGCAGCTGTTACTGAAGTGCTGGAGGGAGAGAAATTGATATTATTTCCTTTACATGTTTGACAGAGACTGAAGTATACCTGTCCTTAGTTTGTTATAAATGGCCAATAGTTTTGCATAGGGGCAGATAGATGTGGTTATAAAACACACATCCATGCTCCAAGTTTCTCAACTCATAGAAAAACCCAAGTTGGAAGGGACCCACAAGTAACTCTCTTGCAACTCTCTTGTTGTGATACCATATCAACAGCTGTGATGTCTGGACATTTTTTTTCTTTGCTGCAGCTGTAAATCATCCTTTTCATAATACTGAGAACACTTTATTCCCTGCTTTCTTCATGTAGAGGGCTTAAGTTTCCTAATCATAGAAAATGTTATGCTTCCTCCTCTCTCTTTATAATCTGGGTGATAACCACAACATGGTTGTGAGGTTTATCATTATTTTATCACAATGTTTTGGAGCTATCCACAATATTGAAATGAAAGGACATAGGTAACATAGGGAAAATTTATCCACAGGAGTTTGAAGAGATCACTTATAAAGAAAATGCCACAGGTATTTCATAAAACACATTCAAACAGTAATCCAGGGTTTTTTCTAGATTACTCTGTTCTTTTCAGATGCAAATTTCTTTACCTCTGATTAGCAACAAGTTTCTGACTAGTGTTTAAGAAGAGAAACTTAGAGGGGAAGGAAGTGTGGGTATTGCACAAGCCATATATGCTCTGCCTCAAAAAACCTGTCAGCAGTTTGCAAACAAGAATACAACAGAAAGGATGTCTGAGAGGTGGGTCAGAAGTTAACAGGATTTTGCCCTACTATGGAAACTTAAGCCGCAGATCGGAAAGTGTTTATGTGATATCACAGTTTGAGTGACAACTGTCAATAGGTGTTGGATGGAGGTGAGGTCAGTATAGATTTTTTTTCAAAGGCTGTCTGCTGGTATTGCCTGTCATGAGATAGATGTCATTTTCAAATCACTCTATGCATTCAGCAAATGTAAGGCATCAACACACTGGCAGAAACACTGAGGCAGCAACCGTTATGAATTTATATTTTTAGAGACAGTGGTACCCTTCTAAGTGGAGTGGATTTAAATTTTCTACACTAATAAAGTATTTGGGAGGCCCCATAGCTTTGGCAAAAGTGTTAATTACGGTATTTTACTTAAATTTGTGTGTTTTGTGAATTTATGGTGCACAAATCAGTTCTTCTAAGACCTTTAATTAAGTACCTCAACGTATTTTATGTTTCTTTTAATGGACAGAAAATTACTTTTGCTCAGATGGACCTCATTGTACAGTGTTATATGTTTTTCATCTGATGTGGGGGAAAATCAATTATTTTAAGAGTTCTGTTCTTCTCACAGTTCATTTAAGTGAATTCTTACTGTGTTAAATTATCATCAGTATTTTCTTTTTACATAGCAACTCTTGTAAAAGTATTGTAATGCACTCAATGATGTGTAAATTGCCATCACGTAAAAAACATTAGTCTTGTGCCTTTTATGGACTCCTGAACCTCTTGGTTTCAGTCATAGTGCTTTAATTTCTATTGGGGTAACATTTGGGGCAAATAAAAATTAAAGATTGAGTAATAAGGAAACTCTCACAGATCTAAATATCTTATACTTATTGCAGTTAAGGGGCTGTAATTCTGATGAGCCCTTTTTTCTCACTTGTAATTCTAACAAGTAGTGGAATAAATGATGAATTGCCTTCGTGTGACCTCAGCATCAAGTTTGCTTTGGATTGTGCAGAAATGTTTGTATTGAAAGTGACATTCACACAAGTGCAATAAGACTTGACAGAAAAGTTGAATCTGGATTTGTTGATATTGAATTAAGTTTTTGAAAGGCATATGTCGATGTCGTCGTGGCTAGGCTTCGCGAACAAAGANCATATGAGTAAAAGATGAATTTGACATTTTGTCTGAGATTCTGAATTTTATCTTCCAAAGCTGTAGAAAGAAGTAAGACCTACTCATTATCTCAAACTCCAAATTTTTCAAGTCAGAGGCTATTTCAGATGCTCACTTTCACCAAATTGTGTATTTATTGACATTTGCATTGGGGCAAGGGTCTCACTTGGACAAAAAAGTTCCTTAACAACCATGTGCTCTTTCAACTGTCCTCACAACTACAAAATAAGAAAGGTAATTGCTAATAATGACAAGTTTAGCAGACTGCAGTAGATTGTACACATATTTGTGTGTAAAACATTCAACATGAAAAGGAATGGTAATGCATCTCAAGTATAAATGCACTGTTTTACATGCTGCTAACAATCCTTGGTTTGATATTAAACTTTGTATTTATAGTAATTAAAAGGTATTTTATTAGAAGTTGACCTATTTTAAACTGTTTAAAGCAATTTCTCAAACAAAATCAAAATTGGTTTAACACCTGAATTTTTAATAGAGTGTGCTTCCAGGGTAATATTTTTCAGAACTTTGAGTCACACTTCCTAATCCTAATTTTCTATGAACAGTCACAAGCTGTTGGAAATGTCCACAACAGCCATCTCTTTAAAATAAAAGTACTGTTTCACATATTGCTATCTATCTGCTTTGTTTTAAAAGATGCAGAGCTATGATTTAGGTAAGCTGCAGGTCCTTTCAGGTTTAAGTTTACAATGTTTACACTGGAGCAGCTCAAAAAGAGGCAGATGGCTAAGGGTGCAGGTTCAAGAGGTCTGATGATTCATGGAGAGGTGGGATAAGATGTTCCTGTCCCAGTGATTCATCCCTCCTTTGTCATGGCAGCCAACTGGGTGGCATGGCCAGAGCTGAGGACCTGCTACCTTGGTTTAAATCATTATCGATTCCAGTTTACACAAATATCCCTGGCTGTGAACTGGCACAGCTGAGGACTCTGATTCACAGTCTCTGTCAGACTTAAAGCCAGTGGCTGAAGAGCTTTCTGGGCACAACCACCTCTCCAGCAACTGCATGTAATTCCATGCAAACTAGGAATCAGATTCTGGAATATTGTGCTCCCCATTTGTAAGTAATTATTCTGTTTTGTTCTGCTTGGTATTTGTATGCTTGACTAGGAACAACATAAAACAGAAAAATTGCTCAAAATCAAGATTCTGAGGGAGCACAAAACCTTTATGTTATGGGGATAAAGACATGCATTCAAACACACGATTCTATCAAGAAATGGCAATGATGTGTTTTTTAAGTTCTGCAAATGCTGGAGATGTTTTTGTTGGAATAACTTTTCCACTTTTAGTGGAAAAGAAGTCACAAGAGAAAATATACTTTATGAAAGATCAGAAACTTTCCTCTGCTACAATTTCTTCCTGTGGTCAAGAAGATTTTTCTTCCAGTGGAAAAAAATTCAGACAAACTTTGAGAAAGTAGATGTTCAAATTTCTCTACAAACATTGTTTGAAACAAGCATATGTGTGTATGGTTTTGGGGGGCAATTGTATGTGCAGAGAAGTCTCCTATTGATGCTAATCAGTCAAGGGTCCATCAAACTAGCAGCTGTGACAATATAATCTGTCTATAAACCCACATACAGGTAAAATAGGTAAATGACAGCAACCTGCTGAGCAGGTTAGATTAGAGAGAATTTAGACTCCAACATGAAATGCAAAAATTTTGTTATCTTCTGGACCAAACTGGGGTTCCAAAGGGTTGGGTTTTTTTATTTGTTATTGCTCCACAAAAATACCCCATACTTTCAACTGTGCAAAATTCAAGTATCTTCCAAACCACAGATGTGCAAATACAACAAGCCCATCTTGCAATGTCCCCTCAATGCCCCACACATATAAAAAGTGCTATACTTCAATGCTAAGGTAGATAACTCTGCTTATAAGCCTCTTTAGACAGCTATTAAAGATGTTTCTTTATTCTTTAGCTACATAGGATGAATTTGTAACCTATGAGAGTTTTGATTGCTCATAGTCATGCCCTTGTGATGGCCAGTGCATGTGAGCAGACAAGAAGTTGGACTGTACCTCAGACTTCTGATTCCTCCTCTGCTTCTCCTTTGCTCTAGGGCTAGAAATCTTCTCATCTCCACTAACTGCTCTGTTCCTGTCATGCTGTGCCAGCTCCTCCAGTCAGCATGCATGGACTGGGTTGTGCCCAGTTCTTCCCTCCTCTTGGCCTTTCTCTCTCTCTCTGAGACCACTTGGAGACAGTCCAAAAGAGAACAGTAAGACTGGCAGAAGGATTAAAAAAGTATATGGCCTAAATGAGAAGAGTGAAAGAGCTGGGTGGTTTAGTATGGCAAAGGAGATGCAAGGGCAGGGCTTGGTAGCAGTCTTCAGATCTTTAAAGCCTACGGCAGAGGGTTAAGTCTGTAAATTATTTGGATTTCTTTCAGATCTACAACAGGTGAGAGGCAGTGATTAAAGTACAATAAGACTTCAGAAAAACTGCCTAATAGTTGGGCAGTGAGATAGGCTGTGGGGTCTCCATCATTAAACGCTGTTACAGAGATTTTAGGCATGCATGTATTAGGAATAATTGCTTTTGCCTTGGGATGGAGGGATGGACAAGATGATCTTTCTGGAAGATCCTGACTTGTCCTGCTCCAGAAGATGGGGTCAGGAAGAGGGCTGAAATAGGGATATGATAGGGCCCAGTACAGAGTAAGATGCAGTTAGATTGCATCAAGAAGAGTATTGTTGATAACTCAACTATGCGGTACACTTGTACAAAATACTAGTTTGGCATCGTGTCATTGCAGTTATGTTTCTGTCCTGGTACCTATAAGTTGCCAATCACAGAATGGTTTGGGTTGGAAGGGACCTCTGGATGTCATCTAGTCCAACTCCCCTGCAGTGGGCAGGGACATCCCCAACTAAACCCTACAGCAACCCAGTATTCCCAGGTGGTCTCCTGTCCAAGTACTAACTGGGCCTAACCCTGCTTAACTTCTGAGATCAGATGAGATCAGGCCTTCTCAGGGTGGTATGGCCACAAACATGGTTAGATGCCACGAAGTAGGTGGCAGTGCCTTAACCGTATGCATGTTGTATAGGCCACTAGGACCTCTTCCATCCTTATCAAGGGGAGTGCTAACCTTCTCTCCTTTCATACAACATTAGAGAAGAGGCAGGAAGATGTAAAATTTCTTTCATTCTTATAATGCAATTATAGGATGTGAAAATTGCAACCAACGCCTGCAACATTTTGAGCCTATTACTGCAGTTCATTTAGAGGTATCCCTGACCCCCCTGGAATGGGTTAGTGTCTTCCTGCTTTCTTAACAGTGTCCTGACCTGCTTCAGACTTACATTTTATTTATGGGTTCATTTAAAAGTACCAGTTTTGCGGTACAAGGATCTTTTTGGATTGGATCCTGTATATCTCTGAAATTGCCTGTCTTTTGTGTTTTGCTTCAAGAGTTCAAACTACCTAGAAAATTTTGAGTCAAGGTGCCTTAAGCTCTACATCACAGGACAAGGCACTGATGGTAGGTTATATTTGGCCGTGTAATACCTTTCCTCAGTATATGTTGCTCTTCTGGATAATTAGTTTTTTTTCTGCAAAGAAAAAGCATGACAGAAGAGTTATGTGTTCTTTTTGTCTGGCCTGAAGACTGTCTTCACATTAGATTAATTCAGAGAGCTGATTTGGTTCATCTTTTGCATTTTCTTGTAAATACATACAAACACATTCCATGTGACTCATTAAGTAAATAGAAGTAAATGGACTAATCAAGTAAATAGGAGTAATCACTTAGTAGGTAACAGCACGCTGGCTTCTAGAGGTTGTTTTAGAGTTTTGAAATCTGCCTTTGCAGTGTCACCTTAAATCTTTAACTGGACATATGAACCTAACCCTTTTTCATGGACAATTTGAGTAGAGCATCGACAGCAGTATGTGTTAGAATATGCTAGGAAGCCAAGCAGTATTATACATGACACTTGGTTGTAGATATTTTTTTATGTAGCCTGAGTTGCTGAATTGAGACAATTTACTGTTGACTAAAAGCTAAAAGGCTCATCCACCTCACAGAAGGTGGCTCCTCCGTCCCAGGACTAGAGGTCTCTGAGAAGATCAATATCAAGAACAACCCACAGAGTGCGCATAAGGTAATGCTTCAGGGGTTGATTTACAATATACCTTTACTGGCCCTAGACTTAATGATGTCACATTTTTCTTCTCTTGAGGTATAACACTGCCTTTCAGTTTCTTGCTGCAGCCACACTGGTTCCCAGGTACTGCTCCAAAGTGTGCCAGCCATTGCTTTCCCTAGCNGTGATTTTCAGACTGTGCCTGAGCTGTTTAAGACAGTTTTACATATTGGTCTGTGGAGCCTGTGATGGCAGGGGGAAAAAAAAGCATGCCAGAAAATGTTAACTGGAAGTGGTTTGCTCTAGTGTCATTTTTCTCTTCAGGTGGGGAGAGGAACCAAAACCTACAACTAAATTCATACATCCTAAAGTTAATTTTGTTTTATAGACAGTTTTAATCTCAGCACAGCACACTCGCTAGTTTTTTCTCCTTGAACAGTCTCTCATTGACTTCTGTCCTTAACAATGTGATTTACTCCAAACAAGAACACAACACAACATGCCTGCAATTGCAGCTCTCCTGCATGTTATTCTTCAGTTTTGGGATATGTATGCTTGAATAAAACAAGGAATTATAAAACCTAAATATTGGAACAGATTAAGGATTTCAGAATTTCTTCCTCTTGAATATTCATATTAAGTGGAGCTCTACATACCCCACATGCCTTGGTAATACATACCAATTTTTTTCTTCTTCTTTTAATCTTTGTTCCCTTTGTTTGGATGGTTTCTTGAATTACATTTTCTCCAAGCTGCAAATGTTATCAGGCTTGCACAGTTAAAGATCAGGAGAAAATAGAACAAGTAAAACTAAAGAGAAAAAAATCCTTTCCTGTCTCTGCAGCTGGCAAGGACCACTAAACAGCAGGACCAAGCTGTTCTGCTCTGTGTGGGAAGAAAAACTTGATAGCTAGACCATATCCAGCAAGACTGTTTAAGCAATGCTCTCAAACTTCTTTGATGTAGTAGTTGTTACCTAAAAAAGTCTTATGCACTGTCTTCTAGTATATGTTAACTAGACAGGACATTTACTGAAGGAGCAGAGTAGAGCTGAGGAAGACTGGCAAAGACACTTGTGCTGCCATTGCTCTTGCTGCTTCCCATGTGTCTGGAAAGGGTCCAGATACATGCAAGAAACATCTGACCTCAAGATATCAATGAGCGCTTCAAAGTGCCGATCTGTTCATTCATTTTGACTGTCGTCATGGCCAAGGCATTGAGAAGATGACAACCTGATCAAGACCATGCTGTGTATGTTCTCTGAGGTAAGGCAAATGAGAAAGCTGTATAATCATGCTGACAACAGTGATAAATCTTGTTCCTCACCTGATAATAAGATTGTGATCGAATAATAGAATTCATGCCCAATTCATGCTCCCTTTAAACACTAGAAATTGGATTGAAAATGATATTTAACACTTAAATGCAGACAATTTCTGGAATTGTTTTTGTTGGGGTTTTTCTCTGTTTGAGTTGTTTTATTGCCCAAATTAGAGAAGCCCAGGTAAACTTCATACCTTTTTATAAGACTGTTAACAACAAGCATAATAATTCAGGCCAAGAAAATACAGACATGGAAAAAGCTGGCTGTCATGACGATGGTTAAAGGTAAGCAAAATAGTGGTTTCTCAGCAGCTGCACAGAACTTTTGAAGAGCTCACAAAGTGAAAACTCAAGTGTTTAGGGGACATAGGATTATAACCTCAACTGCATAGATTCTAGTGGCTGCTCTTGGCATGATTTAGCAGTGTTTATGAGCTTTTACTAGCATGCTATATGAGAGAAGACAACTTCTTCAAGTATTAAGTTTGCTGATGCCAAGAAAATAATTAAATGGGTAATATGAGTACTGCTCAAGGCCAGAAACCTTGGTAGAGTAAATCGGCTCTCTGTACTTCTATGACAAATACCATTGATTATCACCAATTGAGAAGTGGGGCCCAAAGAGTATAAAACAATAGTGGATTAGAAAAAGCAATCTGTTTTCATATATCTAGAATGGTTATGTCTCTCTAAAGATGGAGCAAGGCAGTGTTATAGTCAATTACTAGTTCCTTTTCAATGAAAAAAGTTACATCCATACATTTGCATGCTTGTTTGTATCAATATTGCTTTTAGCTTAAAACTAACAGATATTCTGGAAATCAAAATGCTATCTACTTCTATTAACAATGCATACTTCTATGCTTATATCACTAAATTCTTATTTCATTTAATTGCCATCACATGCTGGATCTTTATTTGTTTTCCATAAAAATTCAGCCTTATTTACACTATTTTATGCTTCTCATTCCAGTTTTTTTTAAGTTACACCTGCAGATTTTTATCTGCTTTCCCTCAGCATAAAAGCCTTGGGATCAGCACTTTTCCGTTCTCCCATGAAAAGTGATGAGGTCTTGCAATGGCTTAAGTCATATGATCTGTCTCATCACTGCCTTAACCAGACACCAGGAGCAAGAGCACAGCACAAACAGTGTCTTGGCAGTGCTTTGCTGAAGTGCCCATGCAGATGCTCTACACATTTCACAGCAGAATTAGTAACAGCTATCACTGTCGAAGACTGAAAACATCCCTGCCTAGGACTGCTCCTGGCTGTGAGTGATGACAGATCTGTTCCCTTCACTCAGCACTGTAAGATGTCCACACACTGCAAAGCTGTGTGCTTCTGAGGCACTAAATCACATCATGGGAACAAGCAAAACTTGGCTGTGGTACCCAAGGCTTTCCCTGCCTGAGGAACTACATTGACAGCCTTTACAAGGCATGGTAGATCTCCACATTTGGACTCTGCTGCATACCCTGTACTTTCACTCTCTTTAATTTGTCAGATGAAGTTCTCTTTATTCAGAGTGCATGTATTCCTAATCTGTACATAGAGAATTTAGCAAAAATTCCTTTAAAATGTGTGGCTTGAATAGACAAGCAGACTTTGTCAAGTGTTCTTTGGTGAATTTTAAACAGTAGCACTGACTTGTACTGTTTGAAATAAATTTGTGATGTTTTCATTTACCTGAAACAAAAATTGGCTTAATAACTACTTGTAACTCCTAGTAATGTCCATAAAGTACATGTTTTAGGATGGATAACTTAGATATCTTGCACATTAAAAATTGTACTTAAAATTTCTTAGCCACAGCTGAGGGAGGGGGATTTATTTCATAGTATCACACGCACACAGTATCACACAGTATGTCAGGGGCTGGAAGGGACCTAGAAAGATCATCTAGTCCAACCTCCCTGCCAGAGCAGGATCACCTAGACCAGCTCACACAGCAATGTGTCCAGGCAGCTCTGTAATGGCTCCAGACAAGGAGACTCCACAGGCTCCTGGGCAGCCTGGGCCAGTGCTCTGGCACCTGCACTGGAAAGAAGTTCCTCCTCGTGTTAATACTAAACCTCCTGTGGTCCAGCTTGCTCCCATTCCCTCTTGTCCTAACATTGGATGACATTGAGAAGAGCCTGCCTCTCTCCTCCTGACGCTCACCCTTAACATATATGTAAGCATTCCTGAGGTCTCCTCTCAGTCTCCTCTTGTCCAGGCTGAAGAGACCCAGCTCTCTCAGCCTGTCCTCATAGGGCAGATGCTCCACTCCTTTCATGATCTTGGTGGCCCTGTGCTGGACTCTCTCCAGCAGCTCCCTATCCTTCTGGAG
>VWZO01013031.1:30427-72148 GCA_013396975.1 Bucco capensis
CTGCGCAGGTGCGGGGTTTCAATTCTCTCTTCCTTATCAGCTTCTCCCGGCTCCTCCCGGTGAATTCCTTTTGTGGGCGAAGAAGGAGGGATGAAATAGTTCAACCACTGAGTCTTTTCTTTTAAAGAAACAGTGTCCATATCCAAATTCAAAAGTTCAAAAGGGAACATGACGTACACTCTTAAATTTTAATCACTCCAGGACAGTGTTCAATAAGAAAATAAATTTCTAAGGTGACTCACCAGGCCTCTCAGCCACCAACAGTAAGAAATGAAGAACAGTTATTTTCATCATCTTCAAACAAGACTGGTATCTTCTTAGCCTTCAGCTACAAAATATGTAAACAACACATTTTGGCTAAAAATCGTGTGGGCTCTGCAAGCTTCTACACCACTGAATTTCATTAGTGCAAGATCATCTCTTCCCACACTATTTCAGTGTGTCACGAAATAGTTCTCTTGCCATGAATTCTCAGGGAAGTGCTTGAAGTTCTGGTAGATGAGTTGGGAAAAGCAAGGGGTAGGATCTGGATCTTGCAGACAATTATCTCTCAGGGAATGGGTCTGTGAGCAGACTACAAACAAATCAAGAACTTGCCTTTCTGTTGAAGGGGTTGTAAAAATCAATTTGGAATGGAATCTTACATTTTGAGAACCTAAAAGAGAAAAAAAGCTCCTCCAACCTTCCTTTACTCCTCTTCCCTTTATGGGGTAATGCAGTTGCTGTTTTGCATTGACAAGATGAGATAAAACTAAAGTGACTTGTGAGATCCCCTGAGCTCCAAGCTGCAGAGGGTTGAGGTTAAGCTTGAGGTTTGCCTGCTCAGCTCATTTTTATTTTTTTTTAAATTGGGTCTTAAACCTTTCCCACACTAAATAAACACTTTTTAATAGGCTTTTTCTTCACAAATGGTAAGTTTTGTAACCTTATACAAAAAACTCTATTTGCTGATTCAGACTAAACACTCCATTGTTGCTACCAGTCCCTCTGTCCCCAAGGGCCACAGTCCTCTAAAGAAAAATGCCTCATACTTGCCTAGCCTTGCTGACCCCTTCTCCATTGCTGGACCTACATCAGAGCTTCAGATCTAATGTGTTTTGAGCTTCATATCCTGGATCTGATTTTGGTCACTTAGTTATATATATTGATATTATTGTGTGGTGTGCAGGATCCAAATCCTAAGCACCTAACTGATTGCTGTGCCTACACAACCAAATGATGGCATGATTATAATATGACTGGGTGTATACACGCTATCCTTAATTTAGCTAGTACAGGTGACAGCAAAAATGCAGCAGGCACACATCCTTTTCTAGCCAGGAACTGCAGCACAGTGCCAGGTACCCAGTGGGGTTGTATGGTTCATGCTCAGGTCTGTGCTGTCACATCCTCACAGTTATTGCTGCTGCTTTGCTATCACAGCATTGTTTGGCTGGGTAGAGGCAGCATTGAAACTTAAGCAGAAAAAATCTAGTTTAACCAGTTGAACTCTCCTAGGAGTATATCATTCATTATCTAGTCTTTTTCTTGCTTTTGTATTTCACCAGAAGAAATTACCAGCAAAATTACTCTGATCCTTGTCACTTCCTATTTCACCACCAACATGCAACATATACCATTTACAATAACAAGTCCTATCACTTTTGTGATGGCAGTGCTACGTATTTGGTGTGACACATGCAAAGGGAGAGCAGTGGAAGAGGAAAGCAGCTCATGTTCTAATGGATAACAAAAGTTTGAATGTGCATCATTCTTGGCAGTGGTCTCCAAAACTGTGATCTGTTGAGATTTTAATTTTGAGGGCTATCCAGATCATGTCACTTGATTTTTATTTTTTTTTCTCCTACTGAACACATTAGCTGCAAGATGTTCTTTTTTTCCAGTATCTTCATTCTGGGCACATTAAAATCAAAGTCTTCCTTAGAGGAATGCTTCATTGCAATTTTATTGTCCTTTCTTCCTCACTGTGCAAAGTGTTATACATTGGGTTGTATATGGTTGTAAGAACAACTACACAAACTTTATCTTGCTCTGAGTATAAGCCTTACTCTGGAAGGGAATCAAGTGAACCTCATCTAGAAATCAACACCTGTGTGACCACAAATCATCTTTCATATGCTTACCTATTGCTGTCCTTGCCTGTTTGCTTTCATTTCAGCCACCTTAATAATTGATATTCTTTTATCTTTGTTAATGGTACTATAGTTTCATCATATGTTTATGCCATGCTCTACTTTATTTCTCTAATTTTAAAACATAGTGTGAGGATTACTTGTGTTATACACACATTCTTGTAGTGCATGGGATTGTGCTGCTGAGAAGGAAATACTATCAATATCTGTATAAAGCCTAGAGAAGAACAGACACAAACTCCAAAATAGTTTCCAGAACTGAGTCTTACCTTAATCATTAGAAAGTTTAGTGGAGAATCAGTGACTTGGGATATTTTTGTCATCAGTGCTTATGAACTATATAGAATGATTCCTGATGACCTTAGTGGTAGAATGGAAATTAGAATGAGTTCTATAATAAATAAGATTTTAAGAGACCGCATGTCATTATTTCTTAAGTATTTTGTTAGAGGTTTATTTTCTGGCAACCAGAAATGGGACAAATCTATTCAATTAATTTTGCTTTCTCAGGTTCTAATAGTGACTAATATTCTAATGATTCATTATTTGAGGTTCCTCCTGGAGCAAGTTCTGCAGCTAAAACCTTTATTCATATACCCAAAAAAAATTAATCACGTGAACATATTTTTGCCAAAGCAGTCCTTGAGTTTGCCATTTTCACCAATGCTTAATATTCCAATTCTCCTGGTAATGGGAGACATAACTCACATGACACTTCATACTGAATTGGTAACCATAAATATTCCTACTGATACAACCATTCTAAATGATTCTTCAGCCTATCCAGGATAAATACAATAATTTTTGTATGTATACACCTGTAAAGCTTACTTTGCTTTAAGGTTGCTGTTTTCCAATGTTTTCTACCAGAAAATGAATTTTTAATAATATTTATGAAAAAGGCAGATCTACTTAAATAGAACACATTTCAAGTGAATTGACTTCAGAAAAAATGAACCCTTCTATTAGGTTATCTTTACATAATTAACTTTTCTTTATAGAAAAGATGAGATTAGGCTGTCAAATGGATCAAAATTACTTTAAAATGGATTATAATTCCTCAAGTAGATTTCCAATGTGGAAAAGAACAAAACAAGCAGTAGTAAAGAAGCTTCTTCTAGTAAGAAGTGTTATGTCTGATCAGCTCTCTGGAGAAGTTTTACTGCTCTCCACAGAGCAGTAATGTTCACTTCATTTTTTATCTCTAAACAGGCTGAAAAAAAGGTATCAATGCTACTTAGCTGTGATGCAAATAAATATTTATAACAATTACATGTGCATAGGTAATTGAACAGTTTTTGTTAATATTATACTAGATATTCATGGACATGTGCCTTTTCCTATAATGAAAATACTGCCTAAGGCTAGCTTTGTTTTTCTTGTCAAGAACAATTTATGTGCCTTCATTTAAATGAATATAAACTTCTATTCTCATGACAAAATAATTCACCATTAATTTGGGTAAAGAATCTCTTTATTCCCTTTGTGTTGCATTATATCAAAAAAGAGAAGCTCAATAGTATCTCAGAAATTTTCTCTATGCATTCTGTTTAATTTCTGTATTAGCTGGCATGATTATGTAGGGATTTCAGTGATTACTTGCTGAGTAAATATGGGGCCTATGGGGTATTTTATTTAAAATTATTCCTAAAAGATTTTTCTTGAAATTATTCCTTCACAGATGGGTTAATTCGTTGTTTTACACACACAATTACAAATACATACATTCAAACACTGTCTTTCCCTTTTCTTTGTTTCTTTTTCTTATTTTGATTCTTGCTCTTTTATCTGTAGCTGAGATTCTGAAAGCTGAAGAGAGCTCAAGTAAGGTAAAGGCAGAGCTCAAAAATGTAGCCAAGAAAACACAGCATGGATGTAGATATTAGCTGCTGAGAAAGGGCTGAGGTTTTTTCCTCTCACCTCTATCAGGTAGCAAAGAATGTTTCTCTTCTTTCATGGGACTCTATTTTCTCAGCTTATTAACTGTTTACACATTCTTCTCATTTAAATTTCAGTGATGTTACTTAAAAGTAACAAACGGTGCTAAGCACTGATTTAACTAATGAATTCATTTAAATCACATGGCAAATTAAGGTTGTCTAGTAAACAGAATATAACTCTTTCTCTTAGAAGAATGAACCACAGGCTACTCTGCTGCCTGTAATATCTAGCTTATTGGCTGCATTATGATTCTTTCACAAAGCACCTAAATTGCTATTCTTTGCAATGCTCTTTTAATTAAGTGCTGATACCCACCAAGCAGTTAAAGAACCTAAAGGGGAAAAAGACAGAGGTAAAAAAAGCAGGTAAACATTAATTATTACTGGAGAAAGTGAATCCAAGGCAATATGGTGGGGAAGCTCTTGACTTATTTTAAAATTACTTTTCAGTGTTATAAATTAGTATTTAAAAAATATCATGTACTTGGCTTTCAGGAGTGATAAGCTCCATGTAGTGGTTTTTTCAGGTTATTATAATGAAAGTTGTTATATGTTCTCATCATGTAGAGCTGCATTGACTCCTTGGCATGTTCTGGTTTGGATTTTTAAACCTTTTTCTAGCCGTAAGAAATTAGTTGATTGTGAAATCTGTTCAGTCATAGCTATTTCTTCTGAGCAAGTAAGGTGACATTTTGTTTGTAGTGTGTAGCCTTACACTGGATTTGAGATGGTGTCTCAGAGTAAACAAGCTACCTTCATTCTTCTCTTACTGACATCATTTAGAGCACTCAGACATTAATTAATTTGGAAAGCTAGAGAAGGAGAGGTTTTCCCATTAGGAAGGAGCAATCTAATGTGATTGGTATGGCCTGTAGCTCATTTTGCCTTTAAGTTCAGAGAAGCTATTTTCATTTAAACATATGCTGTGTCTTGACAACCTGCATAGTCCATAAGCATCTGAGTGTACTGAGTGTAAGTATGATATTGAGTTTAGGAGAAGGAAAATGATGAGACTAAATAAGGCATGTTTTGGGATGCCAGATCTTTATCTCTTGTCAAAGAGAACTGATTTTCCTGTGACTTGCTATTTCTGTTACAAAAACAAAACCCAAAAACACCTGGACAGAAGGTGTCATGAAACACTCAGTGAAACATGAAACAGGACAGTAAGAAAGTCAGAAGATTGTTATGAAATTAATTTCAGAAAAGGATACTTAATTTTTTTACTTAGTACTTGTCTCTATTAACTAGTTTTCTAACCATTTGACTATAAGTGATAGGGATATTTTTTCTGTAGACAGAAACAGTGGAATTTTAAATAAACCTTTGTCTTGGGTTAGGGGCTGGGGCAAGCCCTAACCAAGTGACAGTCACTCTCTAGTTTCCTCACTCAACAGTAAACTCTGAAGAGATACAAACTTTTATGATGATATGTACAGTGCCATCTGGCAATTCTTTTATAATGACTTTTTATAATGTTGTTGGTCAGCTTCTGCTCCTGACATGTCAATGGGAGTTTACTTCTAGTGGAAGCTTTTGTGCAGCTTCCAAAGGGTCTTGGAAGTGCAGGTTCATTTGTTACCCATGCATTGTAACAGCATCTCTTCTCTAACTCTTACCAAGTCTCAAGTCATTTGGCTTCCAGTCTAGCAAGTGATATAATTGCACTGGGCTAATTGTATTTAGATAGGTAGCTATACAAACAAACAGAGAAAGGAGTTGATTTAAATTCTTCAGGACTGAATCAGGCCTTGTTCTCCAGGAAGGGAGAATGCTTTGTAAATAAAGGTACTGATAAGAAACAATAACTCTGTAAAATCCTTAATTGAGTCAGATTTCATGGTATTGCTTTGCTCTATTTAGAGACGCAAATCTGCAAGTATTCCATAAAAGTTTTTCAGACTAATGAAGGGATAGTAGGAAAACACAAATGTAACCTCCTTCCAAATCAATGGTCATATTTCTCAATTCAAGTCACAGTATAGCATATACAAACAAGTTCATCTAGCTTAATATACAATAAAGGACTTGTCATTAAATCTCTGTAAGACGTTGCAACATCTTACTGCCTGTCCAAACTGTTCCTGTAAAAGCTATTTAAATGATTCAGAGATAAACAGTATACTTGACAGAGAAGCCTTTTACCATCAACAAGCAGAAATGTATTTTTGTGTAACATACCAGGAAATATTTTGTATATGGCAAATGCAGAAAAGTCTCATAATTCACTGTACAGAAGAAAAAGTGGAATCAATGCACACTGCTAAAAGAGCCATTGTCATGAGTTGTTAACTTTGCATACAGTTCAGGACTGAATTTGATTCTTGCTGTAGCTACTCTTTTTCACAGTAAGGCATATTGGGAAAAGCAGATCTCCAAATGGATTATGTTCTTTTCATTATACTTGTTGGGGTTTGTTTTATTTGTTTCATGGTTCTATGCAGTAACAAAGATCTCCTGCCACTCCTGTCTTTGGACATGCTGAATTTGAAGTACAAATCTTATAAAAACATATTCTTGTTGTGATTTTAATAGTCATATCTTCACTATTTTTAATTCCTTAGAAAAGCAATATTGGTGAGGACAGAGATACTCATTTATAGCTGATGTTGGCTTCATGAGTAGCCTTAGGTCACACCTCATCTTTTACAGATCTGCTTTCCTATCTGATAAATGGGAACAACCAGTCTTCTTTAGCAATGTACCCAGAAACTTGCTGATGGGAATGTTATATCTTCTTGCTTCAGTTAATAACAAAGCAAAAAGTATTGGATAACATCATTCATGTTCTCCTCTGTTCTGCAAGGCTGCCAATAGTCATGGCAAGTGTTCAACAGTGGAGTACTTGTATGACTCTCCTATTTCTGTGAAACTCCTGACCCACCTACTTGGAGAGAGGTGTTTTATGGAGATTTGTTTGTTCGCAGCCTTCCCAAGTCCTTAAGAAATGGATAACTTGTTCTTTGCATCTTAGAAAAGTAGTAAAAACTCTTTTTTGCTTGTTTATTGAATCCCACTGCAAACATCTTATCTGCTTAAGTCTAATTCATCACCTCGTCGTGGCTAGGCTTCGCGAACAAAGATCCAGGGAGGGCTCCATCCACACTCCTCCTCAGCGCCTTTTCCAAGCGCGCTGATAAAAAGAGGATAGCAGATAGCAACCTCCAGCCTGTGCTATGGATTTTTTTTAGGTGAGACACAGCATGCGCAGAGCTGGACCCACCCTTTAGTCCTAAGGTTCATCTGCCAGGGCCTAGCAAGCTTGGACGCTGGCAGCCAAGTCCTTAGGACGCAGGTTTAACCTCTTAGCTGGAAGGCCTTACAGGGCTAAACGAGCTCCATCTGCCCGGGTTTGGAATCAGAGTTGTCCTTCTCCTAGGATGACTGCCAGAAGGCTAATGAGCTCATCCTACCCATCCAAGGATTCTAGGAACATGGGTATCACTCCCTACACTTTCCCGTGGGCAATGAGTTTAATGCTCCCTCTGCTGTGGGCACAGTTATGGCACCAGGGGCCACAGGAGACCACAAGGGATTTGCAGACTGTGCCATAATTCATCACCTCAGACTGCATTAAAAGTGCTATACCATCACACCATTTAATGATGTCTTTTATGGTCACAATAAGATATTTATAATGAGAGACTTAAACTTCCATGTTTCTTAATTAAAGAGATTTTCTAAACTAGTTTTAACCTGCATTTGGCCTTATGATGCCTCCCAGAATAACAATGATCTCCCAGTTAATATGTAAGGGCTCACGACTGATTGTTGCTCCTCTTCTTGTGCATATTAAGTAGTGTTCATTAATTAATATTCAGCTTGCTTGCTTCTTGCGCACAGGACATCATCTTTGCGCTGGCTTCCCAGTAGACAAAAGAATAATTGTAGTTTAAATGAAAAGCTTTAGAGATCCTTTTGAGTGGGATGTTAAGATTACAAACATGAAAAAGAGTTCAGGGGCTAAAGAAATTTGTGATTCTTTTTAGTTGCAACAAAAATGTGGCACTAACTGGTTTGGTTTGCAAAGTTAAGCTACCTATTATCTATGTGAATGCCTTAAATGTATTCTCTAGGGACTTATCTGTATAGAAACCTCACCAAGATAACTGAACTGCTTGAAATCTACACTTTCTGGTATCTACATTCCCATTCTTTTTTTCCAGAGTAACACTACATTTTTAGGACTAGTTTTGAAATAGAACTCTCTTTTTTTATTATGTCACTTGGTAGATATGCACTTATTGATGAAATCTAATTTATCTGGTTTTAGTTTGAATCAAAGATCAAAGTTTCCAATTCAGATTTATTTCTTGATGAGCTGAATAACAAAACACTGTACATAATCACTTCTGTGGCTTTCAACTAATCACTTTACTAAGATAAGCTATCAGATGGCAAAAGCAGTTTATCTTGATAATGCTGCAGAAATTCTGAAATCAAAACCAGAGCAGTCTATCCCAGTGCTAGCTCTTCTGAGAGTTAATATTGAGGGCAAGTGTCTCTTATTTTGGAAACATTGATTCTACAGTCTTTTTCTTTCATTAATGTGATTAATTTCTTCTCAAATAACATTAACCTTCTCCAATACTGAAAGCAAAAGTTGTAAATGTGATTTTGCATATGTGTGTCTGTGAAACTAACTCACAAAACACACACACATACATTTATCCTGGACTCAAACATCAAAAGCTGCTGGAGAATTTACAACCCTATCCTTACACTGTAGTCTGACCTTATTTATGGTTTCTTATAAAAACAAATAAAAATCCATATAGTAAAAAAATTGCCCCACCAGAAACCTAGTTTGGGGGTCTATGCAGTCACCTACAAAGCAGATCTGTCTTGCAGCTGGATGTTACTCTCCTTATTTTTAAGGTAGCTCACTGTCATGGGGCCAGGGATTTGTTGTTGTTGATTTGCTTGCCTTTTTTTGTTGTTTTTTGGGGGGTTTTTTTACAATAAGTCTCCCTTTGGGACATGTCAGTTGAAGCTTGTTTTCGTCATGCTCGTGGTGCAGGGAAAAAAAAACACAGACTAAATTCAATCTTTAAATTAAGCTGTAACCAAGCTTGTATATTCATTAGAGAAGAAAAATTCTCTTCTGAGAAGTTCAAATTGTTTATTGATTTTCATTTCTATGTTCAAGTGAAGCTTGAGTAAGTCTGTCTCACTGCAGTCCCTCTGGGGCAACACTGCCAACAAGTGCATCACATTTCAACCCAAGTGAGTAGTTAGCAACAAAAATCTGAGCATTCTTTTAAAATTATATTAATAAATAGTTAGAGGGTGAGATTTCCAGTTGGATATAGCCAATAGGGAATAACAGCCTTGAATTGCAGGCTATAAATGACAAACCTTTTGAAAAGCCATAAAGTAAAATCAGGTAAGTGGAAAGTGCAATGAGTAGCATGCTGTTTGGGGACTGGGAGAATGGGGGAAATACAGAGAGGAGAGAGAAGCTGCTCTTTTTAGTCTCTTCTTAAGAACATATTTTCAACTAATAAGCAACAACTCAGGAAAGTATACAACTGGTACTGCTTAAGGAAACCTAGACCCTCTCTTGGATGTGGACTGAGAGACTGGAAAAGAGGAGACTGAGGGGAGACCTCATTGGTCTCTATAACTACCTGAGGGGAGGTTGTAGGGAGACGGGAATTGGTCTGTTCTCCCTGGTAGAGAGTGATAGGACAAGGGGAAATGGATTGAAACTGCACCAGGGGAGATTCAGGTTAGATATTAGGAGGAATTTCTTTACTGCAAGGGTTGTGAGCCATTGGAACAGGCTGCCCAGGGGGGTGCTTGAGTCACCGTCCCTGGAGGTGTTTAAGAGACAGCTGGATGTTGTGTTGGGGAGCATCATTTAGTGGGGTGATAGGGCTAGGAAAAAGGCTGGACTCGATGATCTTCAAGGTCTCTTCCAGCTGTAACTGCTCTATGATTCTATGATTCTATGACTGAGTCTTAATTTTTGTGGTACTAGTGTCTCTTGCAAATCATTTAAATATCACACTGCCTAATAAAAAGTATGCGGAGCTATTTGTCTTCTGTTTCTCAAGGTTAATTTCAATTAAGCAAACTAATTAAATAAACTTGAATTTATTAAATACGTTGTCAGATTTTCACCAGGATGGAATTTTTTACCCTTTTCCAAGTTCCCATGTAAGGAGGAAAAGTTTTTTTTAAAAAGTAAAATGTTTGTGTGTTCTGATCTTGTTAATGGTTACGAACAGTTTGTGTCAGCAATGTGTGGTAAGAAGATGGAAGATAATTCCAACTTCTCATCAGGAAGATAAGCAAGCAAGCAAGCAAGAAGCATTTCATGCCAGAAGAGTAAAACATATTAATTTGAATACACAGAGGATCCCTCTATCCAATCCTCTACTTCTGGCCTGTATAAGCTCCAAGTAGAGCTGATATTCCTGTGGTTACACACTGCTTTTCTCCTCTCCCCCACCTCCCATCACAGGCTGAGTGTATCTGTGGAGCCTGCAAAGCCATTTTTGGCCAACAGTAATGTTAACAAATGGGCTGGCACAGAGGAAATTACAAGATGGTGTTTTAAAATAGGGACTGTGTGTTCAAACTTTCATAATGTCAAAGAACTCTGTTCATTTTATTTCTCTTGAGATATGCATGCAGAATGTGAAGGTTTGAAATATTCATTTCAAAAGGCTGTTCATTAAACTGTAAGAGTAAAGTCATCTATTTCTGAAAGCTGGATTTCAGAAAAGATTTATTCAAGAAAAATAAGATTCTAAAACTTATTTTTTTAAGAAGGGAAATTTGAAAATATCTGTATGATGACTTTTAATTACCAAATTATTTTAAATGAAAAGTGATGAATTTTAATTCCATTTAATTTTTTCAGTCAAATTATTTAGGTACTTTTCAAAACCCTCAACACCCCATTTTTTTATGCATAGGACAGAAGAAAAAAACAGTTGGGCTGTTAGCACTGGCAAACTGCTCAGCACCTTTTTCACATGGAGATAAAGCCTCAGTTTCCAACCTGAAAGAGATTTCCTCCTTTCCTCCATCCCATTCATTCTTCCTTTTACCCCAGCAGACAGACTTTGGCTGGCTGTTGGCTTCAGGTTCCATCTAGCTCCAACTGAGTTATTTCTTTATCTCCTTTCTTTGTTTCTTACTGACTCTGTGCCTTATCATACTCTTGCATTGTTCTTCTCATAGATTAAGGAAAAACTATGTCTCTGGTGGTGCTACAGCTGCTGCTAGGTGTGCTGGAGTTTCTCTTCATTTGATCTTTGGAACTGTTCTGTTATATAAATATATACATATAGGGGTGTGTATACATGTTTCTTGGAACAAAATGTTGAAAATGTCTCCTATATCTCAAGTATTTCTCTGGTGCAGTATTTGTTATAATGAAGAGTTGTGTAGACACAAGAGATTCACTAGGTTAATAGTTTGAGGGTTAGGACTTTCAACCTGTCTAGCCAAAGGACCTCAGCTGGGTCTTGTACTCCATATATAAAGTGTGGGCTGTTCTGAAATAGCAAAGCTACAAGCAAAGGATCTGAAGGGGAAAGAGGGATGTTTGATCCTTTGTAAGCCATTTGGGAACTTTAAAAACTTTTCCATGTAAAATGTTAGCCATAATGTTTATAGATGCCCACAAACACTGATAGTTGTAGCATCTCCCTTTCCAGTTCAAAGCAGGATTTTGCTGGAACATTTCCAGAATGGTTTTATTTAGTGTCACAGTGACAGACTAGTCAAATGAATCTGCAAATGAGACTTTGGCATCCCTTCTATTTAGCAGGCAAAATAAAAATGGTCACTGAGAAGCTGATGATTGCTAAATCTCACGGGTTTAACTATGCTACTTACGATTTATTGTGCTCTGTGTTTCTCTGCTCCTTTACATCAATTGTTTCTCCTTTGGTGTTCTTACTTGTTCTATATCTTTCAGGTCTGTTGCTGGTTCTCTTTGTAGATCTGCTATAAATGTTGATGTCTAAATTTTAAACATTGTTGTATGAACAGAGACTCCAATAACACTAATCCTTATATGCAACTTCCATGTGGGTTTTGAAAGTCCATGTACAATCATGCAGTAGTACAAAGTAATAGTTCATCAAGCCTGAGATCCACTAAAGACACAGAATTCACCACAGATTTTGACAAAATTTTGACCTGGAAAGAATAATCTGCATTGTAATCTTCCTCTCCCAATCTTCCTTAATTTTTCTCATTGAACAAAATGTTCACTGGCATTTTGGATTCTTTTTTTTTTGTTGCATACCAGAATTAGTCTGCCAAGCTGGCATATAGCTGAAAGAAAGTTTAGATTTCCTTGAAAGGGCAGAGAAGTTTCAATGGTGGATGGCCTGTTTAAAGGAGCTAATCTAATGTAGGAGGTAGTACATCCTTCCACTTCTTGGAAGGATTGATTCAATCACATTAGGTTCACACGTGGACAGTGTCATATTGCTTTTCTTTACATAAATGAAAACATTTAGAGAAGAAGTTGCTTCTTTTTTTCCCTGAGTCCTGCAGAGAAAAAGCACTATCTTCATCCATTTTGAGCAATGGCTTGTGTCCCACCAGCCCAATCACAGTTTGAAGTGGAGCTTGGTGAAAGTATTACATTTTCTCACTGGTCTCTGTCTCCCATTCTTCACTTAACAGCCTTTTGCTACCATGAACTGGATGCTTCCAAACACACATAAGACCAACCTCCTCTGAGTAACCATGTTAAGGGAAAACATTTGTGCAACTGAGTCTTCTCCAGGATAATCTTTCAAAAACAAACCTTATTGAAAGGTTGAGGACAAAAGGAAGAAGGATTCTGCTAAAAAGGCCTTCTGCATATCAGTGAATGATCTCCAGATCTTCTGTTTCAAAGAGTATCATCTGACTTCTCTCTTTTATCAGCTTCAACTCTTTTTTCAGTCCTTTCACATTTGTACATTTGTTGGTGGAGTTCTGGAGGGGAACTAATTTTATTCTCTCAGAATATTTACTTTCTTCTCCAAAACTTCTGTTCCTTTTAATGTATTGTCAGCTGTCTTAGGAATGTCTCATACTTACCTTTCCACAGCCTTCTCATCAGCCTTGAACATGGACGTGATAGTGATTCTATCAAAGCACAATTTTCCTTTGTTGCAAAGTACTTTACAATTCCCCATCTGGTGTGTGAGGACTTGTCATTAAAAAGACCTGATTATTATCAGAGATCACTTTTTATAAGAGTTTGTCAGCCAAAAAAATAATTCTATGGCACGCTTAAAGCTCTTAGGCCTAATGCTTGCTGATTTTAATGAAGGTTCCCTGATTTATACTCTGAGAGTTGAGAGGAATCAGAATACCTCTGTGTAATGTCTTTAATATCAGGGGGCATATTGGGAACCTAGTTTCATCCATCCAAATTCTGCCAGGCAACTCTTTTGGAAGGAAGTTGAAAAAAGAGAAGTGTTTCTTGGAATTAAAGTCACCTTAGATTAGATGAAACAGGCAAGGACATAACTTTTAAGCTTCTAATTTGCAAGGAAGCTTGTGTAGTTGCTTAGTATCAGAGACTTCTAATTATTCTGGATATAAGTTGCTTTTTTTTTTTCCCCAATCAGTTCATACATTACTACTACTAGTACAAAAGTGCTATATTTTTTACAGTGAGCAAGTCAATCTGAACATTGACCTTCACAGCATTGTTACTGGCTATGCTCAAATCTGACTTTGTGGAAAGCATTTCCCTCAGTGGTGTCAAAAACTCTCAATAATTAAAGTTACTATCACAGAAGTGGTGGTTTTTTTTTCTTGTTACAAAAGAAGTCTCCTCTAGAGCAAACAAAGAGAGAAAAAATTGAGCTGACACTTGAGCTGAGAAGACATACTTTAAGGAATATCACTTAAAGGAAAAGGAAGTTTGGAGGCTCAAATAATTAAAAAGAGAATTTGACCAAGCAAATGAAGGCATTTTCTTTCAATATACTACTTTACGTAGACTTGCAAAGTCTTCCCATATTTCTTACAACATTGCTGGACTTTATTTCTGAATTTTAGAAAAAACAGTAGAATTAAGCTTTTTCTATGAGAGGGAAAATAAAATATAATTAAAACCATTATGCAGGATATGTATGGTATAAAGAATTGAATTTCCACTTCAGTCTGCACATGTTTCTTCTGTTTAGTGTAATTCTTTGGTAGACTTGGATGCTATACAGGGAACTCCTTATTTGCATCTTCAAAGTTCGATTGACAATTACCAATACCTAAAATTCTTAATACAACTTCTCTACAAAAGCAACCACTATATTGCCTAAGGAAATTAAATGAATTAGGAAGAACACATTCCAACAAATATTTCAAGGCTCCAAAACTTTTTATAAAGGTAGAATAAGTCAACTACTACAATCTCTTGTGTTTCTATCTGGCAATTTTAATAATCATGGTAAAGATTTGTTTAATTTTGAATATGACTGGAGTAAGAAGGTGCTTGTATAAACTTATACGAAAAGCTGAAATGAATAAGAGAGTTGCTATGTGCAGGACAGAGCCCTTAGTCTGCACAGGATTGATTGTAATTAAACAAGATTAGTTCCACAAGAATTGTACAGCAGATCAGGACCCAACCTAGAAGGAGGTTGGCCATATGGATGTGAATCTAATGGATTTGTATTGTAATAGACAGGGCAGGCTGCATAAAACTTTTTTTTTTTTTAAAGTGCAAATAGACCTCATGATAAAGTTTCCTATGCCAGTTCACCAGCTTGTAGGGCTCAGAAAAAAAGAAGGGCCATAAAAAATGTATGTTAAGGTGCAGGGGAGGAGGAAGGGAGATTCTGGCTGAAAAGGTAGCAAGCCAAGATCCAGCATATCAGTACATTCACAAGAGTTGTGCAGGAGTAGTTGTGCCTAGTAGTAATGGATCTCAGCAGCAAGACCTGTCACAGTATCACAGTATCACAGTATGTCAGGGGTTGGAAGGGACCTAGAAGGATCATCTAGTGCAACCCCCCTGCCAGAGCAGGAGCACCTAGACCAGCTCACACAGCAATGTGTCCAGGCAGCTCTGCAATGGCTCCAGACAAGGAGACTCCACAGCCTCCTGGGCAGCCTGGGCCAGTGCTCTGGCACCTGCACTGGAAAGAAGTTCCTCCTTGTGTTAATACTAAACCTCCTGTGGTCCAGCTTGCTCCCATTCCCTCTGTTCTAACATTGGATGACAATGAGCAGAGCCTGGCTCTCTCCTCCTGACACTCACCCTTAACATACTTATAAGCATTNATTAATGAATATATTGAACAGTACTGGACCCAGCACTGACCTGTCTGTCTGTCTGTCTGTCTAGTACTATGGATGGCATGCGGGCAAGTTTGCTTTTGACAGTTCTTGACAGGGAGGTTGTGTCTGACCATCTGATCCTGGTTAGTCCTGGTCCTGAAAGCCATCAGATTAAGAAAGCAGTACCAGAATCTGTCTGCTACTCGCACCCTCTGGGTGAGTTATACATCTAACCCTATACTATCAATCATCTACATTACAACAGCAATGACTGTTTAAATGATCCCTGTTCCCAACTGCTTTCCCCTTTGACAAAAAGTGCTTCTGTCTCAGTCTTATCTTATTATGGGTTTTGTGCTCACACGCTAAACCAGATCAAGAAAAAGATACTCTTTTAAAAAGAAAATATTTTCACTTGGTTCTCTGTTGCTTCCACAAAGTGGAGAGTTGAATCAGTTCAAACAGGAAGGCAGTAAACAATATGGGGAGTGAGAAAGTGATGCAAGAAGACTGGAAGATCTCTTTATCACCAAAGAAAGTATAGCCTCATCCGGAATTAAGATTTCGTAGCCTAGACTTGTTTGCAGAGGTTTGTATACTTCTGAGTGTCTCCAGTTGAGCAGATGCGGAATGCAGTCTGGAAACTCCAAGAAAGGAGATGTGTTGAGGCCTCTTGAAAAATTAGGAGTTAGAACAGAGGGGGAAAAAATCAATTAAGTGATAGTTTCACAGTAGAAGGGACCTCATTCATTTTTTTACTCATTCACCTTTTAGACAAACTCCTATACAACAAGTCATGAGACTTCTACCTGGTGTCCCAGACAGCAGAGTAAAGCTGAGTACCAACCTTTACTCTTGCAACTGAGCCAGAACCTAACAAGTACCTGCAACCTGCAGCTACCTTAGACCAGGGACAGTAAGGGTAGAACTGTCACAGATGTGAGAAAGATGCAAGGAGCTAATAAAGTCAAGAGCTGTAATTTCTTTCTTCTTCAATTTCTGAAGGTTACAGGTGGAAATGTTCAGCACTTTGCCTTGTGCCCTTTCACTGTCCCCTCTCTTAACTTGTTTAAGTCCCTTCTCTTTCCTTTAAGACAGATGTCCAAAAACTCCAGCAGAAATAAAGGGGTGCTTCTGCTTTCATAATCACCAATTCTTTTGCTGTAATAGAAAAGCATTAATACACAAAAGATCAATTCCATATAGAAAGTGAGGAGACATAGTTTACTCCCCATACTTTTCCAATCAAATATATGTGAGTGCCTCCACTTATCTAGTCAGCCAAACACAGAAAGTTTCCAGAACCTATATAATGGTTAGTAATGACAAAAAGGTTTCGCATTATCTACCTCATCCACATTTCCTCAGAGATCAATATAGCTGAGCACATCTTCTGCATACTTCCATAAGGAGACAAGTATAAAACACAGTTGCATCAAATGTGTTTAGAAACCAGTTTTTAAAGGGAAAAGAAGGAGGAAAAAAATCTAAAACAATATCAATACAATGTTACAATTACATTACATTGAAACAAAGATGAATGGGATAGCACAAAATCAAAACGATTTACTCAGCCATTTTCCAGGATTGATAAGTGATCTTTGTTAAAATACAGTCAGCACAATGCATTTACTAACATGTAAAGGGTTTCAATTTGGTGATTTGAAAATGTCACAATGCTGAAATTCCTCTAATGGTTTTGCGGTGAGGGGTAGGAATAGTAACACCTCATATGGCATTTACTTTGCTAACTTCAGGCAAGTTCCATCCTCTTGAAAAGTTATAGTTGTTTGGCGAATTTAGACTTTCAGTGGTTTGCAGTGTGTGTATGTATGGTTAGGCTTCGCGAACGAAGCTCCAGGGAGGGCTCCACCCACGCTCCTCATCAGAGCCTTTTACAAGTGTGCTGATAAAAAGAGGATAGCAGATAGCACCCTCAAGCCTGCACAAGGGATTTTTTTTAGGTGAGACACAGCATGCGCAGAGCTGGACCCACCCTTTAGTCCTAAGGTTCATCTGCCAGGGCCTAGCAAGCTTGGATGCTGGCAGCAAAGTCCTTAGGACAGAGGTTTTATTAGAGTGTCCTTCTCTTAGCTGGAAGGCCTTACAGGGCTAAAGGAGCTCCATCTGCCCGGGTTTGGAATCAGAGTTTTCCTTCTCCTAGGATGACTGCCAGAAGGCTAATGAGCTCATCCTACCCATCCAAGGATTCTAGGAACATGGGTATCACTCCCCACACTTTCCCGTGGGCAATGAGTTTAATGCTCCCTCTGCTGTGGGCACAGTTATGGCACCAGGGGCCACAGGAGACCACAAGGGATTTTCAGACTGTGCCTGGGTTTGCACTAAACACAGTAGGATTTCTGCCACTATCCTGCAAGGTAGTTTAGAGATTTAGGACTAGAACTTCTGCAACCAGTGTTTGTAAGCTGTTTTTGACACTGAGCAAAGTATTTTGTGGGAGAGAGATCTTAAAAGTACAAACAGATTTGAAGGTCTCAGGTGCCATTCATTAACCTGGAAATTATCCCTTGTTTCCTGGGTCTCAGTTTTCCCTTCTGCACACAGGACTTGTAGCCCATCCCTACCATACAAGGGTACTGTGAGCTGATTAATGCTTGATTTACTGCCATAGCACTGCAAATATTGTGCTTAGTTTCTGGGCAGTCCTGCTCTTTCATACCTATGAAGTGGTGTCAAGGTTTTTTCTGCCCTGTATTTAAGAGGATTCTTGGGCCTGTTTTCAACTGACTGGTTTCAAGGCCTTCTTAATAACCTTCATTTGTATTATCAAACGCTTTCATAGTCTCACAGTGTTCATCCCCAACAGCAGAGTTTAAAAGGTGTACTGTGCAGGAAGTATTTCCAGATAATTTATATCTTTACAAGCTAGGTCATGAGTTCATCTTGTCTACTCAGGTTGTAGCACATCCATTCCTTTGAGGTCACAAGTATCTGTGCATGTAGTGAGAACATTAACTGTCCTTTTTTTCATCCAGTACATGAACCAGCAACATATTGTCCTTTGGACTATAGATGAGAGCAATGGATTTACAAGGTTAAATGGGAGATACCAAACAACTGAGCTCCTCCTCCGGTGTGTAGTATTCCCTTTTCTGAAGAACAAGCAGAGCTACTATAAGCATGGATTGAATTGAGTGTCTCTGGGTGCCTGAAACAAAGTGGATGAAAGAAAACATTAAGGGTGGGGAAAAAGGACTCAGTAACTTACCAAGTGGAGAAGAAATAAGCTTGGTGTTCCAAACACTGTCTTGAGCTTTAGGCTTTACCACTAGATGAATTGGTCTGCATTTGTGTCTGCTGAGAAGAAGCAGATTACCTGGAAAACAGGAATTAATAAGGGAAATTGTTTTTAAGACACAACCCCCTGAAATTCACCTTAGACTATTGTTCTGCAATGCTTAGTGCTACTATGAAATTGTTCTATCAGCCTTATAGAGGCTCAAATGGCATCACGTACGATTTCAAGACAGTCTTATGAGCAATAATAATTCCTCCTAAAGTAGTTACAAGTCCAAGTTTTGCTCTAATGAGAAGCCCTTCAGGAATTAAATATCATTTTAAGTAAAAACAGGATCAGGAGCCATCCCTTGAAGCCATCTTCTAACCAATGTGTTAGATGGGTTTAGGGGTTTCTTGTTATTCTATATTTGCTCTATTTACAGTCACTAAATTGTAAAAATTAACATTCCCAAATAGTACAAGAAAAAGTTACACAGAATCAAAATACTAAAACAATTTAAGCACCCAACCTTTAAATCTCTACAGCCTCAAGTCATCCTTATCCCCTGGCAATCCACACAACAACACAGAGTATACACAGAGTAGGTTCTAGTTATGTGGTTATCAGTCTGATTTCTTGAGAAGAGGAGGAAGATGTCTTTTCAATAGCTCACCAAAGAACAAAGAGCACTCAAACCATGCAGGAGCAAGCTTTCCATATATGTTTCATTAAAACTTCATTCATATGACAAATTCACAGCAGGGTGAAATAAGCTTGGAGTTTCTCCATGGTGCTCAAGAGAAAGTTCATAAGCTCATGTTGTCTGTCAGCTGCCCTGACCTCTCTGGTTGTGGTACATAAATGGAGAGGAAATCACAGCAGTTTTGTTTCGCATCTTGAACTCGCAACTACCAAGGGTAGGTGTAAAATGGAAATGGAAGTGCTTTATAGCCTCTGAAATAAACAAATTATTTGAAATAACATGTGCAGGAACATGAATCTTTCAGAACAGTGTATCATTCTTCAAGCTACAAAAGCTGTGGCCTCTTTATATTTATGGATGCCCTACCATTTTTGATAATGGAGTGTTGAGTTAGAAGAGTCAAAGATTGTCTATTAACAGAAGTACTGCCTTTGTCTTCATGTCATGGTATGAAAATAACCAATAACATGGAGTTTTTTATCAGAGTAAATGTATGGGCTTTTAAATACACTTCTAAAAGAAAAAAAATAGATTTATTTTGTATATCACAGGAAGTGAGTTTCAGTAAATCCAAAATTAATTTTTTGACCCATTTCTACCCCTCTCTGTGTTTTATTTTGATTTTAACAGGTTATATTTGTCTTACTCCAGGGATAACCCCCTTCTAGAGAGTGAAAACCTGAGCAGAAGCTGACTCCTCATCTTCTTTGTACAATATGCAGCACTACTGTAATGAAAATATTTAGTAACTGTAGCATGCATTCTCCCAAACACTCCTGCAATACACAACTTTTCAATGAAGAGTAAAATATTAAATGTGAAACTTTCTGATCAACTTTGATTCATCAAAGCAAAAACCCTTCATGAAAAGTGAATATTGATTACATTCCCATTTTCAGAAAATGTTTTAAACATTTCAGAACTGATAACTATCATGGCTTTGCCATAGCTTTTCATTTCACAGTATGTGATTTCATAGTTAAAAAGAACTGAAAAAGAAAGGAAAAGATTAAAATAAATACATAAAAGAAACTGTACAGTCTGAACAACATTTTTTGGAGGAACTGGGGTTGTCAGTTGAAGAAATTACTCTCAATTTTTAGCTTTTTCCTCACTGGTCTGGAGGGAGATTTGTGTTAAAATTTCCATAATAAATAGAAAAAAATTCTCCCCAAGCTGCATATATGCAGCTCAAAGAACTGCAGCAAAATGCAGTCTTAGTTGAAGTAAGCATACAATATATTGATTTTTTAGGAAGAAATCTTTTGATTCTTTTCTTTCAGGGAAATGCACTGTTAAGCTTAGTTAAAAGACAGAGAGGCAAATCAAGTCCTGGGATGCCTTTAATGCAGCTTTCTGAAGATGGCTTTATAAAACCAGGAAGCTATTTTAAAGTGATTTGCAAGAAGGGTATATACCTCTACAGAGAAACCATCGTTTGGGTCATTTGGATTTGTCTCTTTTCTCTGGAAGCAGCTAGTCAAAACTGTCTGTATGCAGCAGAAAGATAAAAATTTCAATTAGGTCGAGTGCTGTCATAAGCAGACTACATGAGAAGGCTTGAGATAATATGCATTACATATTGATGTCTATCAGCCGTGAGAACATAGCTATGTTTTATTCCATGCCCCTTTTGTAGGTTTGGCAGCAGTGGCACCCAAAAAGGCCTAATCATATTAATTTATGCCCCTATCAATTATGCATTCAGATTCCCTCGATAGCTTGTCAGTTTTTATTCACTATTTTCTGAAAAATACGCCTATTACGGTTACTGAGCAAATAAGAGGACTGTCAGAAAGTGAGATTTAAAGAACATTACTTAAAAGGGGTGGGTTTCTTTAATTTATAAATCTTGTATTGTATGTCATACATTTGTTAGTTTTAAAAGAGGTGACAGTCCAGAGACAGATGTCACATTAAGGACTTTCTGAAGACAAGGGGAGAAGTCTCCTTAAGAAAGCTCTGTGATTTAGTCAAATTTTCTTGAAAGCAAAGTGCTCTGTGGTCTGTAAATGTAGTAAAAATATATCAGCTTTGTTAGTTTAGTGCAAATTTCATTTCGTGTGTCTCAAATGATGAGTAACAATGAAGTACTTCACAAAAGTATTTTCAGTTCGTAAAATGGTCTCTTTTCTGATAAGAGAAACAGTTCAATATGCAGCAATATGTTGGTGTCAAACTGCATTCTAGATTCTGTGCCCATCTTAGGGTCATCATAAGCAGTAAATAAGACATAAATAGATGCAATGTGTGAAGTACACAAAAGGCACATCTACCAAGGAGCTGTCGAGTATTCTGTACTATCAACTTAAAAGTTAACTTGTAAGATAAGTCCAGCCTACTTTATTCATACATACTATACTTTTTTCAGGCACAGTCTGCAAATCCCTTGTGNTAATGTGCCTGTGAGAGCACTTTGTTTAGAAGTGGTCTTTGGAGGAAAATCTAGATTTCTCCATCCACAACTCTTTGGTTCACATTGCTGGGCAGTGTCTGATATGATAGTCAGGTCTCATTTCTATGAGACTAATCTGGGTGATACAAGGCAAAGTACAGGGCAACATTTTCCAACCAGGAATGGATATTTGAAGTACAACAATGGTAGAGCTGGTCTGGAGACAGAGCAGACTATCAGTCCTTTCCTGTCAAACCAATAAAAAGGACTCAGGTTTATCCGCAAAAGTTGAAGATCTTGTCTGGATCACAACCCACACAAAGCTAGATTACTCACCTTTTTTTCTCAGGTTTACTACAATGCCAAAAGAAATATATCTAATGAAAAAATTAATCTTGGCATTAATTAACCCAATCCTCATTTCTTGATACTTGACATTTGTCTGCTGTGGTTTCAACTGCTTACTGCCACTAAGCACTTTTCTACCCTCTGACTGCATTTCACGCGCTCCAAGAACACTTACTACAGCTTCTTGTCCTCTTACTCATTCAGTTCCAGCCTCTCCCTCCTACTTCTAAGGCAGTTAACCTGACTTCACATCCTGTTATACCATCCTCTATGCTACCAGGCTTTCCCTCACCCTTCTTACAAGAGTTTGTTTTTTCAGTAAGGCCCTAAGTGTGGAAAAATACTTTAGAGAAGGAAAAAACAAAAAAAGGAGAAAAAAAGGGGGGGGGAGAAACCCTCAGAAGTGCTAATGCTGCTGTTATTATCTTATCTGATATTCTGTGTGTTGGATTTGCCTCTCTCTGGGTGAGCCCAGAAATGCATTCTTTCTGGTGTAAGTAGGATTTAAAGATCTATGGACATTAGTGACAGGCACAGTCTACAGCACAGGTCTGGGGCCTCTCACTTCTTTCCTCACTGCAGATAAGTTTGATGGAGTCAATGTACAGTGAGCTCTCTACCCAGAGGATTTACTGAGACCCTTCTCATTCAGAAGAGCTTCCAAACCATCTCTTGCCATGCCAGGACTGCTTCTCCCCTGCTGGAAAGTTGATCAGGGGAAGTGCTGTCCTTTTTGTGTGATCCAGTCGTAGGGAGCCCTCAGAACATCTCATGATGTTTCAGAGAAGGCTGTCTCCCCTTCCTGACAAGAGGGGAAGGTCTGAATGAAGAGGATCTCTTTTGACACTTATGTTTTCACATTATGTAGGAAAATAAAATCATAGAATGATTTGGGTTGGAAGGGACCTCTGAAGGTCATCTAGTCACAGAATCACAGAATCACAGAACATTCATGGCTGGAAATGACCTCTCAGATCACTGAGTCAAACCCAAACAAAAAAACAACAAACAAACAAACAAAACACACAAAAACAAACCACACAACCCATGCCCTCACTAGAGCACGTCCTGGAGCACCATATCTACATGTTTCTTAAACACCTCCAGGGATGGTGACTCAAGCACCTCCCTGGGAAGGCTGTGCCAGTGCCTCACCACTCTTTCTGTAAAGAATTTCTTCCTAATATCCAATCTAACCCCACCCTGTCTCAACTTCAAACTATTCCCTCTGGTTCTGTCATTAGTTACTAAGGAGAAGAGGCCAACCCCCACCTCTCAACAACCTCCTTTCAGGTAGTTGTAGAGGGCAATGAGGTCCTCCCTCAGCCTCCTCTTCTCCAAACTAAACATGCCCAGCTCCCTCAGCCTCNTAATATCCAGACTAAATCTACTCTTTTCCAATTTAAAACCATTGCCTCTTGTCCTTTCACTGCAGGCCTTTGCAAACAGGCCCTCTGCAGCCTTCTTGTAAGTTCTCTTTAGGTACTGGAAAGTCACTAGTAGGACCCACGAAGCCTTCTCTTCTCCAGGCTGAACAATCCCACAATGCTGCTGTCGATATCGTTTATAAAAATGTTAAACAGTGCAGGCCCCAGTACAGAGCCCTGAGGGACACCACTTGGCACTGATCTGCAGCTGGACATCGAACCATTGACCACTACCCTCTGGATGTGACCAGCCAGCCAGTTCCTTATCCACTGAACAGTCCACCCATCAAATCCATAGCTCTCTAACTTGGCCAGTAGAATGTTGTGGGGGACTGTGTCAAAGGCCTTGCAGAAGTCCAGGCAGAAACAAACCATCAGGTCTCACCTTGACAAAGTCCTCCCTCCCTTCAATACTGAAACCTGCAGTTTTTGTTTTCTTCACCCAGTCCTGAGCACATTTCTTGTCAGCACTGCCCAACTCCTTAAATAATGAATGAAGACTGAATTCTTGCCTATTGAACAAACTTGTTCTTCCTCCCCTACCAACTTACCCACCCTTGCAAACTACTTTGTCTTTACAATGGGTTGTACCTTCTCTTTCCTCTGGCTCTTTGAAGATCTTGCTCTTTGTTCAGTGAAGTTGCTCAGTTCCATATGCATGTACCACATTACCTAAATCATCCTAGTGTTTATTTTAGCCTGACAGTGTTAATGAAACTATATTACAGTATTTAAAATCTTTGTAGTATCTTAAACATATTGTGCCTTAAAATATCCCCTTTAGGTATGTAAGTATTATCCAAATCATATAAATGGAGAAGTAAAACAAATGTTTAGAGATTTGCCTAAGGTGTGCAATAAGTCAGCATCAGAGCTGAGAGTTAAACCCACCTATTTGTGGTGAGTCAGCCCATGCTGGTGTAATTTGGTGTTCCTGCTATGGAAATCAGCTTTCATTGTGCCTAGTATTCTGTTAAATCATTTCATAAACTGGCTCTAGCAATTGCCTTCCCTTTAATAACAACTTTCCCCCAAATGCTTTTGGTTGCCTAACTCCATATACCTCCTACACATCTACATAGGCAGTAGCATATGGAATCTACAGCTTGCATTGTTGTTGTTTTTTCTTGTGTTTGTTTTTTTTTTACTCAAAATGCCAGAAATTAAATGGAGGGAACTATCTTCCTAAAGTGCTGGGAGATTTTCCTGTGCCTGCCCTTGAAATGGAAAAATGTCTGTACAAGCATTTAACTTGTGGGTTTTACACTCCATAATTTTAATTTCTTGACTTTTTAAGGATTCAATAAGGAGGTGTGCACATGAAAGGGAGAGAAACATACAGTTTGAGAACATTTATGCTGGGAGTAGGTAATCCAAAACGTGATGAAATAGTAAAGTGACAAGACCTGGCCTGAACAAAGAAAACTTTGATGATGTTTGGCAGGGAGAATTAGACCAATTAAAGGGTGCCTCTGGGAAGCTTTACCTTACATGACCAGAACTTCTACCCAATATTTTAGTGCACTTGGCACTTTTACAGGGATGATACTCATGTGAATATGAATGTGTTTGGCAGTATGTTAGTCATCTGCAGGATTTTAGTCTGCATTTGGTTCAGATACGTTTCTGCATTACCTTTTGTTTCCTGAGACCTTGTGGTAACGTGCTGTTCATCCTATCCCTCTGCTCTTGACTCAGTTCCTGTTTTGCAGTAGTTTGAGATGTCAGTGAGGGATTCTCTCTTTTACACTTGCTTTCTCAAACTTCCCCATTTAAAACTGAAGTGCCTAGGGGCAATTGGTTGCTGTTTAATAACTCTCTACACTAGCAACTGTCTCTTCATTGTTACACTAGATTTTTACATCTTAGTATATACAACTCTTAAGTGTTTCCCATGACCAGCAGCCTGAGAATTATAGAATAACACTCACAGAAAAGAATAAAATTGGTTCATCTTTTAAACTCCAGAGTCAAAGGCACACAAAAAAAAAAACCACTGCTGGATTGTACTGAAATATATTTTCCCTATCCTTAAAAAACAGTATAAATTCAACCAGTAGTAAAAAAAAGAATCTAGAAAAAGTTAGAAATTCAGTCAGATAATAAATGAATTGATCTGTTTGGAAAATGAAACTGGTAATACTGTACTTGGGAGACAAAGACAAAACACAGCTCTTGGACAGGGAAGAAGAAATCTTTTCAGACAGCCTCTCTTTACTCTGAGCAGTAATCTGTAGGGGAGAATGAAGCTTACTTGAGGGGCATCTGAAGAACTTCATGGTGAGAAAACAAAGCAACAGTGCCTCTGCATGTGATTTTAGAGAGAGTCAAGCCAGATTTTTTATTTTCCATACATCTCGTTATCTAAATGGCTTAGGAATAAAAAAATTGGTAAAGTTAGAGATACTGATATGTGATACTGCTGTGATTGATCAGTTTGACCTATTTTAAGTTCATACCTTATGGAGAAAAGCATCTGGAAGGGTTTGGTGACTGTGAACTTCAGGCTGGAAACCCATTTTGTCTTTGTTTCTGGCTGATGTGCACTTGTGCATATTGTGACAGTCAGCTGTTTCTCCAGATGACTTTTGGGTTTTAGGTGATCATACGAATGCCTAACAGGCAGAGCCATCAACATATTTTCAGTTCAAGACTTCTGTATTGCAAAACAATGTTTTTTTAAAATGCAGATGCCAATGAAAAGGTCTATTTCTAATTTACTTTCCTTCTCTTTGAAAAAAACAAATGCTGTAATTAAAAAAAACAACAAACAACAACAAACAGCAAACAACTAAACCCCAAAGGTACAAATGGGAGTTCCTCTGCACAGGCTTTGTCTGACAGGAAAGTATACATACAGAAACTATCATGTTCTATTATTATTAATTTTATACAGTTGTTTTCGAGGCCATCATTCCAAACCTGAATAACTCCAGAGGAATATTCACCATAATAATTCACAGAAAGAAAAATGAAAAGAACAATTTAGACAGATGAAGAAAGTTACAAGTTAGGAGACTCCAAAAAGTCTAAATATTTTCAAAAGTGTAAGTAATTAAAAAATACTTGGTAAAGATCTGAAAACTTAAATCTTCAGAGATTTAAAAATATTGCACAGCTTGATGTCAAGGTAACAAAATTACATTATGAGCCCTGAGAGGGAATCGTAGACATTTGTATTTCCTGAAACTCAATCCAAAAATTGTTTGAACAGTGAGATTATTTCAAATATGAAATAATTTCTAAAAACATTTGGAGAAAGTGTATAGATTTCACTTGCAAGAAAGGAAGTAGACTTCAGAATGAAGTATATCAAAGCTGGTGAATGTACTATTCCTCATCGTTACACATTGACCTTGTTTCTGCGTTCAGAAACCATATATAGAGTTGTTGAGTTGGTCAATAAACTAATCCAGTCATCAATAAAGCACACCTTCTTGTTTATTAATATGTGATTAAAAATTTATATGATAAAAAGATATTGACCGAGCAGAGTTTGGGTGACAAGAACAATTATAGCTTCAAGCCTAATCAGTACATGAGCTATTTAACCCAGTGAAAGTCAATAGTCTATTTCTGAACAATTACACTTTTTGTTTTAAATAAAGTATTCAGATTTCACTAGTGTTCTCATTTTCTCTTCATAATTTAAATGTGTACACTGAAGCAGAAAAAAACAGCCACAAATCACTCAATAGAATTCCACTTTACAGTCCCTGTATGATAAAGTTGTAAATATGCAGTGAATAGGATTTGTTTTAAATATAACTTGCTAACCATAAATAAATTAAACTCAGAGTATTAAACACAGGGTCACTAGCAGGCACCAAACATCTGGGCTATCCACAGGCAGAACTTCTAGCATTTTTAGCACTGGTTTGTTGTGTCAACATCCAAGATTCAGTTGAAACAGTGGTACTCCCCAAAGTTTTTGCAAGTTGTAAGTCTTCAAGTGCCAGATCAGAAAGCTCTGTATCTATTCCATAAATATCATGTTCATTAAATAGTTATAGTGACTAACATTTCGTATTTTTCCTACCCACTAATCTTGTCATCTTCTTCATTCCTTTACAGAATAAAATGATAAAGACTTCAGATACAAAATCTTTTGCATTAAAGCTAACACAATTTCAACATTTATTGTTCTCAAATGCATCTGGTTTAGGTGAATGTAAAATTCACCTTGCTGTTGATTACTACTATAAAAAGCTTTTGTTTAATAAGGAAGACAAATAAACTGAAAGAGAAACCTGCCATTGTGCTCACACAGCTTTGAAAGTTTGGGCTTCTTTGAAATTGATGTTGACACTATAAACACTCTTGTCTGAAAGCCCTCATACTAATATATCAGTTCTCATCCGACAGTAAGACTGAAGCAGGAGTCACTGTTTGACTCTTGGAAACCCCAAAACTCAGCCTGGTCAACAGTCTGGCCTGGTATCTCCTGGTCAACAAGAAGAGTTTCCATTTGGGCAGGGGAACACATTCTGATATCTTGTGAAAGAAAACTCACAGGGTGAGCTTTGTTTTATTTTGTATGGTGAAAACTGAAGCACAGAGAATGCTTGTCCAGAGACTGGGTGGTTCCCATTTAAAACATTTCCTCTTTAAGTATGTGGTACAGTCAATGCCTCAGAAGTATGTGTGAGGATGCAGCAGCTGTGAGTGAAGCGATTGCCCCAAAAGACAAGTTGGATCATCTAAGATGAGAGTCTTGTTCCAGGTTGCCTACAGGAGACGATGACTGTAGCTACAGAGAGGAGCTTAGGGAAGTCAGCCCTAGCAGCCTGACTATCTGCAGAGCTTACAGTTCATAACATCTCTGCAGGAAGGAGCCAAGTACAATAGGAAAGTTCTGAATCTTGTTTAGCCTATGGCACTGATGTGTCTGAGCAATTTGCAATAGATTATAACCTAAGACAGGCACAGTCTGAAAATCANCCACGACGAGTGATACGAGTAAATGAGTGGGGAACATTTGAATGACAAATGTGACAAAAATGAACCAGCCACTGCTAGTAGGAAGAAGCATTCTCATACCCAGAAAATTAGAATAAAGTTGTCTGTTTGTTTGTTTTCAATTTATACTAGGGCTATCCAAGTCAATTATCATCAGCATATTTATGAACAATGAACACCTTTGCCTTTGAACATGTACTTATGAAATATTGTGATGCTACTGCAGTGAGTGTTATCCTTATACTCAAATGATTGAGTGTGACCCTTACTGTTGTTTTGGAGCTTTCCAAGATACATAGAGATACAGTCAGATTACCGTACATCAAAGTAGGTACATACTTTTTTATAGTGATCTCTTCATTCATGATTGAGATATAGTCATCCCAAGGGTGGGATGATGCAGGATTATCATCACAAGCAATAGTAAAGCTTTATTGACATGAAGACTAGATCTTTGGCTTGGTCAGATACACTGAGAAAAGCGGGATTTTTTTCCCTATTCTACTATTATTGGCAATAGTGAGAGGAATCTAGCTCTGCAAAAACACTGATAATGTAAACTTTTAAATACAGCAGTGAATATACTCTTTTCCATCAATATGACTTTTGTACTACATCTTGAAGTTGTTTGGGTTTTGATTTTATTAATGTTGCTCAGCAGAGATGTGGATGTCACACATAAAACTTCTGCCTCTGATACAAAAATACTTGCTGTTAACCAAGTCAAAATAGGTTCCTAATCACTCAGATGGCCACTCCTGCATTGCATAATAGAGATTATATGAGTTGTTCTGTCTTGTGTATTGGTATAAAAATAATGGACACGGAAGCCTATGCTGCTTTGTTGCTAAATCCAAGTGCAGTATCTAATACCAAAGGGAAAAAAACAGAGACTCTGTTCTGTAGCAGCTCAGTTTTGTTATGGTTGTTTTTGAAATAAACTCTCTTTTATGAACTGGGTACTTCACATATTTGAGGCCTCTAGAAAACATTAAGCAATTTACTCTATAACATTACAATCAAGCTTGTGGTTTGTTAGAGAAGCAGAGACATAAGTTCTGGTGGTAAAAGTGATGCCGAAGAGGTCTGGGCTCAGAGGAAATGGCACTTTTTTTGTTACAAGTTACTACTTGATGGTGCCTGCTGACTGCATGAGGACTCCTGAAGCTATCTTTATGCTCTGCTTTCACAGGGACAGTCTGCAAATCCCTTGTTGTCTCCTGTGGCCCCTGGTGCCATAACTGTGTCCACAGCAGAGGGAGCATTAAACTCATTGCCCACGGGAAAGTGTGGGCAGTGATACCCATGTTCCTAGAATCCTTGGATGGGTAGGATGAGCTCATTAGCCTTCTGGCAGTCATCCTAGGAGAAGGACAACTCTGATTCCAAACCCGGGCAGATGGAGCTCCTTTAGCCCTGGAAGGCCTTCCAGCTAAGAGGTTAAACCTCCATCCTAAGGACTTGGCTGCCAGCATCCAAGCTTGCTAGGCCCTGGCAGATGAACCTTAGGACTAAAGGGTGGGTCCAGCTCTGCACATGCTGTGTCTCACCTAGAAAAAATCCCTAGTGCAGGCTCAAGGGTGCTATCTGCTATCCTCTTTTTATCAGCGCGCTTGGAAAAGGCGCTGAGGAGGAGCATGGATGGAGCCCTCCCTGGAGCTTCATTCACGAAGCCTAGCCATACTCTGCTTTCATACAGCTTCTGTATTACTAAAAACAGAATCAATTTTCTCTTTTTACATTTGCATTTATTTATCCCATATTACAGGTGCAATTATACAATTCCTCCATTGTTATTTCTGGGCGTAAAAAACAATGCAGAACTGCAGGTTTACTCTGAATGAAGATCTGCTGTGAAGCAGAGTAGGAGTAGCAAATTATTGTCTCACTTACTGTCTTGGATCAGTGGATTAATTTTAATCCATGGCTAAGCAGACAGTTAATTTGGCAGTTTCAGTGAGTGCAGTGACTGCTTGACTCCAGGCCAAGGATACTCCGATTGAGGTCAGGACCACCACAGGCCTGGTGATGGCAATTCCTCTTTCTATGACTAAAAGGGAGAGCAATTCTAGAGCTCTTCTGTGTTGTAACACTGGATTCAGAATTTTAAATGTTTAAGAGTTGCTTTTTTTCCTGTAGTTTGTTGAAATTCAGCCCTGTGTAGATCAATCTGGGTTGTTAATGTTAAATACATCCACCTCAAATCATTTGAAGACTTTTGTCCAGTTCCCCAAGGATAGGTACCAGTGCTACCAAACAAACAATTAAATATGTTTTAATGGGGGGGGAAGTCAGAGAGTACTTGGACTCTCCAGTTCAGTCACCCTTTTGCTATTACACTTAAATTTAGTAGGACAGAGGTGTTGCTTGTTTTGTACCAGATCAGCAGAAGAGCTGAAATATTGTCTAAAAGCTATCAGCCTGTTATGTTTTATAGCACTCAAGTCCCTAAAAATAACAAAAAAAAAGAAAAAAAATAATTGTGAGATGTCACTAATACTCTTATGTTTGCAATGGGGCTGAATGAAATGAAAAATCAAGGAAAGAAAGTCAGTAAGGAATTAAAAACCTAGGAACTGATGCAAAAAGCTGTACCTTAATTGAAATTAATTTTAACTGAAATTAAAAAGAATGGCAATAAATTAGGTATGGGATAAATCTTGCACAGCCATATAATATTTTGCTCATACACAGACACACACTCTCAAATTAAAAGAGTATTACAGGCTCTATGATCATTTAAAGTAGGAAGCAGTAGGAAGTGAAAGAATGAAAGCCAATCACATCATTCAGTACCAATCCCTTCTGCAGATGCTTTATCATACAGCCTTTAATTACACCATCATATCCTTGGAGATGTTCAAGAATTTTCCAGGAAAAAACGTGTTCCTCAAAATTCAGACAACATAATAGAAAAATGTTAGCTCTGAAGCAATTGGAAGGACCTTAAAAAACAAAGGGAAAGAGACTGTGCTGTAACAAAAAGGCAAGTGAGTGTGGTGTATGCCTGAAGTGGAAGTGTCCCACGTAACAAATGGACACTTCATCTTTACCTTCATCTGGTAAAGATGAGCATTTTGGTCTCTTCTGGGTCAGTACCTTATTTCCGTGTTTTTTGATAACCTGGGCTTGTTTCCTTTTTTCTTCCTCTCATTCCTCCCTTTTCATGAATAACTTTAGAAAGCTTTTGTTTCATCTGCTCCTATGCAAGTGGTATATGAATGCAGTTTGACAAGGCAGTGAGACTTTTCTGCTTGATCTTCTTCACAAGCACCCCTTTGGCATTCAGAGTAGTACAAGGGCAAAGCTTTCATCAGGAGTTAGTTTCTGTCATTAAGCTTTACATATACACAAATCTGTAGGTTTTATTTGGGGTACACATCTTAAATCCTAATGTGAACCCAGCACTGTTGTTTTTCACCTGTTCCTCTCCCCACCATGCCTTAGACTTAGCAAGCAAGGTGAAATTGAAGCAATTAGATTGTCCTATCATTTTTAGTAAATCTGTATTCCAGGCAAATGAGATTAAAGGGAAAAAATTCCTACTGACTTTGGGTATGCAATTAGAGATACTGATTACTTTGGGGTTTTTTTCAACCCAATTGGCTTTCGGTATCACTTAGTATAGTCAATGCACAGTCCCGTGGATTTTGTCCAAGGTACTAACTGATTCACTTCAGCCCACTAGACTTCAAAATGGCAAGATGAGCCCTCATAATATGTAAATCTCAGTTAATCATTACCTCTCTTGAGGTAACTTTCCCCACACTGAGGAAGCTTTGGGCTGAAAGGGGAATGGAAGCAAACTCAGCAGGCAAAATTCAGCTATTGTGTTGCCACAAAGCCCTGCTCTCTGTTCTTGTAATTCTCTACCTCATACACAAACTGCTCCCAATTCTGTGACAAATTAGGCAGAAATATAGTGAATAAAAACTACAATGTTCTGATCCATCCCCATAGTGAGTGTACCTCGCAGGCTTTCATTTCTGCTTCAGGAAATTTGTGGAATAAACTGTGTGGTTGTGTATCATAAGGTATGGAGACTGAGTTGAGGTGCTTTAAAACCTTCAGGTTGGTTATTTCCATAACATCCTAGTGCCTGGTGGTGTGGCTAGTGTTGAATATATATTTCCTTAGTTTGGTGGTGACATACACACAAAAAAATCACTTTAAAATGTTTTGGATTAGCTCTGAAATACTTCTCTTCGAGGTCATTTAGGGTTTTTTTTAGCGTTAGAAAGCAGACTAAATTCCCAATAAAAAAGCAGTAGTGATGCAGCTGAACAGCATCAGTTAAAAACAGTGAAAGAAAACATTTTGACTTTCAGAATTTCTAACATGTTTCAAATGAAATTCAGCCCAACTACTCTGGACATCTTACAATTACACATCCTTGCACTTGGCTGACAATGTTAGTCAGTTTTGCTATCCTTGCCCTCCTATCTTCCCTCTAGGCTTCTCAATCGAATGGTTTCTCTCTGCTTTCCCTGAGCAACCTCTGTGTCTCCTTACCTAATCAGTACCAGGCTCCTGCCTCCAAACACCAGTCCCAGTTTTTCTCTCTGGACTGCTTGGCTGCTTCTATTGCCTGCTCTGTCACAGGCTGGATGTTTTTTTTTCCTCCCCAACGTATTCATGTGGAAACCTTTCTTCTTGACACAACCTTCAAATCATTCAGAGCTTAGAAGAGATAGGATTCCTACCTCTCAGATCCTACGCCAAAGCTCGGGCTCACAGGGAAAATTTGGAGGTGGGGATTAAAGGGGGAATCTAGCCACACCACTGTATCCTTAAGCTTCTGTTCACAGACAGGGCCAATCTTTAGCCTTTCATTTGTCCCGTTAGAATAAAAGAAATAATAACTGAGAGTGTGTTCATGACAAAATTTCTAATATTTACAAGTTAGCCACATTTGGATAAATTTTTCAGACAGGGAAGGAAAGGCACATTTTAATTTAAGGAAGGTCACATTATGAGTCTGTGCTTCAAAGCCTGAGGGCAGCAGAGCATTTCAAAGGAAAAAGTTTCCATTTTTTTAATGTGAGCAAAACTGTTTATTTTTCCGTAACCTTGTTCTTGGAAATGGACAAATTGTTTTGGCAGGTATTTTCAAAATAATCTGCCCAGTACAGACAGTCAGCATATCAGTTTCCAGCCTAAGTGATGATGGTTTTTCCTAAAGCTACATGAAACAGAAAATATGGCCTCTGCTGAGAAAAGTTTGCCAGCCCCAGTACAGGGAATGATAGCACATCTACCTTAGAACATTGTCACATATTGCATCCTCTCATGATTTCCTGGGTTGTTTGTTTTTTTCAAATATCAACTGCCTCATGGAAAAGCAATAGGGTCAGTGGCTGTTACTTCTCTAATTTAGAGGAAGAAAAACTAAAATTGGTGGAAAAAAGAAAAAATCAGGGATAAAAATCCCCAAATCCTGATCAGATTCTTTGTCCCCCATTTACACACCCGTTTCTGCCACCTCTGAGGGGTGTAATTTGTGCCATGGTCCTTTGGTCTGGAGTATTGCAGACGTTCTTTGCACAGACAAACATCAGACATAACATCCCTTGCATAATTTCTGTGATTTAACAATGTGAGATCAGAAGTTTTGGGGGACTACAAAACAGGGCACAGCAGGCAAATAAGGTTTCTGCAAATAATTTAATTCAGCTAAGAACAAACAGCCTTCCACATTCAGCTTGTATGAGTACATCAGTATAGTATAAAACCAAAAATCCACCTATTTCTAAGGCATCTAAGATAACTCAGGAGTAAGGCCCTATGGAAAAGAGAGGTGTGAGGGAAACAGCTGTAGCAGGGCTTTGCAAGAAGGAGTTCACTGGTGTGACCAGGTGGGTGACAGCCACTGCCTTTGCTTTTCCTCCAAGTACCCTGGTTAAGGTGAACCCTAGCAAAGGCACAAGCCTGAGGCACCAGAGGCCTGAGTTAGACAAGATGCATAAAAGTTCTTACCACTGTGTGGCTCACTTGGGAGAGTAAGAAACACAGTTAAGTGTTAACAGCGAGTGAGTGATGAGATAGCCCCATGAAGACAGACTCCCTGCTAAAAACCACCCCAACAGCAATAACAAATTCCTTAGCTTAAACTGCAGCCCTCTTCAGAAAAAGGAAAAGAAAGGGAAAAAAAAGAAAGAATTGCCAAATCAAACTACTGACTACTTTTTTCTTATCAAAACAGCACAGCATACATCTTAACAGCCCAAAGTAAATAAAATGTGGGATCAGCTGGAACTGGCCAGCTTTTGACCCTCCCTTGATATCAGGTGTGTGCCACACTTGTCTAGCAGATTAGTTCATGATCTCAAGTAACTCAGAGGCCCTAAAACTTTCAGTATGGCTGTTAGGATGAGGCTGAAGGTTTTCTTTGGAAAGCATCACCAGTAGAAAAAGTTGGAGGTCTTCCCAATCAACGGTGATAAACCCCTACTGATGGCAATGACTTTGTTCCTTTTGTATCTCTTCTTCTTAAACTCACCCACAATGTGAATATGGGACAGAATTGGGAGGTATGGCCAATGCCTGGATGTGTGCATCCAAGCAACTGTCAGTGTGGAGCTTCCTCTTTGGGGGGATTTGGAAGTGTTTGCAGAAATGCATCTCTAACAAAAGCTTGCACCTCAAGAAAAAAATGGGGGATGTCCAGGGGAGAATGCACAGAACACACTAAATTGAAAGCAGCTCGCAGGCAGCTCCTCCGAGGAGAGTGTGCCCGTGTGTATGATCAATATAATATATTGCAAAAGAAAGCCTCCATATTTCTGTGGGGGAAAGAGATTTAGAAAGAAGTTCTTTAATTATTGCCTGCAGAGGGGTTATACTTTAACTCAGCAGTAACATGCTCCAGTCCCTGTGTTGGGGGGAAGGGGGTCAGTCAGGCACTTAGCCTGCTTGAAGTCTGTACTGGAATAAAATAAAATCCATTTTAAAATAAATAAAATTAATTTTAAAAATAAGAATAAAAAATATAACATAAAGCATTGGTGAGGCCAAAATAGAGAGAACAGGAGTTGGTGTTTCAGGTCACTGACCTCTCTTTGCGCTTCCTGGGGGAAAGCCACCGAACAGGCTCTGGAGCTGCAGCACCCACACATGGGCCTGTGTTTACACACACATGCGTGTGTTTATAACACATCCCACCAAGAGCCCAACCCTTCTGACTTGCTGCCACGGCCTTTTCCTCGCAGACGCTGCTGAGTGGCTCCGGACCCCCCCCCTTCCACCCGCCCGGGCCTCATCCTGCACGGGGCTGCGTGGCCTCGAGGCTGGGCAGGTGCGCTACTTGCGCATCTACTCGCCCTTTTCAGAGATCACCTCCCCCTAAAAAAAACAAAAAACCCCACACAAATAAAAAAGAAAAAAAAACAAAACAAAGAAAAGAACAAAAGGGGAGGAGAGCCCTGGGGCTTCCAGGGTCATGCCGATCTGGCAATGTTTGCATAGGTATAATGTTGGGGGGGCGTTTTTTGAGACAGTTTGCTTCTTCGGCAGGTCAACATGTTAATTCAAAGTTGATCCAGATTGGTCGCTTGCAGTCCCAGATGCGCGATTAACACATAAGGTAATTATTTTTTTTTAAAAGGTTCCAGAATGTAAAATCTCAGTTTTGCGTCCTGCAAAATAGCCCCAAAATACGATGCAGTAATTTGATTTTTTTTTTTCCTTTGGCACTACAGGTGCTGGCTACGTTTTCCCTTCATTTCCCACACCATGTATATTAAACAGGGAGGGAACAGTACTCCATTGTCGGTGATGACCCTAGACTTCACCGGAATATTTTGCTCCTCGGTGTAAAATTGCTAAGTGGGTCTCTCTCTAAAATCCTCTGTATTGGTTTTTATAATTACCTTGTGGGCTAAAGTTTATCGTAACCATTTCTTAAAGAAAGAAAGAAAAAAAAAGAAAACAACTTAGCTGTCACCGTATTAACATTTCAGTTTGTCTTAAGCCCAGCCTTCCAGCCGCTTTGCCTGGATCGGGTCCCATGTTCCTCTAGTCGCCCTGTCGAGGCGCGCGTTGTCCCCTGCCTGCCTTGCCCTGCGCTGCCCGCAGCTCAGGCTGGCGCTCGCTCTTCGCAGGCCTTGGTGCGGTGCTTCGCTGCCGCTGCCGCCGACACCGCACTCCCTGTCCGGCTGGGCCCTCCTCGGGAGCTCTGACCTCTCGGTTCTCGGTAAAGTATTCCCACCCGCAAGGGAAGCATCGCACGGGGGAGCTTACACTTCACACCCTGGAGTGTCATTTGTCAGATTTCAGTGGAGAACNATATAAAATCTCCTTCGTAGTTTACCGAAGGTGAATAATGAAATCCCTTTGCTAATGGTTTATGAGCCATGAGATTGTAAATGTATACGGATAGACTAGCGCGCCAGGCTAAAAACCACTTTGACAGGACGGAGGAGCGCGGCTGTAGCACGGCCGGCGCTGGGAAGCGAGGGGCTGCGATGGCATCGGGTGTCCTCTCTCGGTCCTCCCGGCAGCGGGAGCCTTTAACGGGGACGGCGAGTGCCGCGGAACCCTTCCGTGCTTACGGCCGCTGCCTGTCCCCACCGGCGGAGCTATAGGGAAGGCAGCGCTCAGCCAGGCGCGGGGCTGTCTGTGGTGCACAAAGCGCACAGACGCTGCCCGCACCGCGCCTGCCTGCACCGGGATTCGTGCGCGTCCCCGCGCGGTCACGACCAGGGAGCGCCGTAGCCCCCGCAAGCGGCACAAAAGCAGCGTATGGGGCGTGGGGCCGGACCGGGGGCCGGGCGAAGTCCCTGCGCAGCGGCATNCCACACAAATAAAAAAGAAAAAAAAACAAAACAAAGAAAAGAACAAAAGGGGAGGAGACCCCTGGGGCTTCCAGGGTCATGTCGATCTGGCAATGTTTGCATAGGTATAATGTTGGGGGGGCGTTTTTTGAGACAGTTTGCTTCTTCGGCAGGTCAACATGTTAATTCAAAGTTGATCCAGATTGGTCGCTTGCAGTCCCAGATGCGCGATTAACACATAAGGTAATTATTTTTTTTTAAAAGGTTCCAGAATGTAAAATCTCAGTTTTGCGTCCTGCAAAATAGCCCCAAAATACGATGCAGTAATTTGATTTTTTTTTTTCCTTTGGCACTACAGGTGCTGGCTACGTTTTCCCTTCATTTCCCACACCATGTATATTAAACAGGGAGGGAACAGTACTCCATTGTCGGTGATGACCCTAGACTTCACCGGAATATTTTGCTCCTCGGTGTAAAATTGCTAAGTGGGTCTCTCTCTAAAATCCTCTGTATTGGTTTTTATAATTACCTTGTGGGCTAAAGTTTATCGTAACCATTTCTTAAAGAAAGAAAGAAAAAAAAAGAAAACAACTTAGCTGTCACCGTATTAACATTTCAGTTTGTCTTAAGCCCAGCCTTCCAGCCGCTTTGCCTGGATCGGGTCCCATGTTCCTCTAGTCGCCCTGTCGAGGCGCGCGTTGTCCCCTGCCTGCCTTGCCCTGCGCTGCCCGCAGCTCAGGCTGGCGCTCGCTCTTCGCAGGCCTTGGTGCGGTGCTTCGCTGCCGCTGCCGCCGACACCGCACTCCCTGTCCGGCTGGGCCCTCCTCGGGAGCTCTGACCTCTCGGTTCTCGGTAAAGTATTCCCACCCGCAAGGGAAGCATCGCACGGGGGAGCTTACACTTCACACCCTGGAGTGTCATTTGTCAGATTTCAGTGGAGAACTAAACACCTTCTAATGTGATTTAATACAGAAATTAAATTAATTAATTAATTAATTAATTAAAACAAAACAGAATATGTCAGCTCTCCGTTCCCCCTCCTTTTATCCCCAGAATTTTCATCATTCCTCTGGAATACTTCCTTCGCGTCCAGTAGACCACTATTCACGGTGCTGCTTTGCCTCCGTAAGGGGCTCGCCTCCTCAGTCCCTCTGGGACAATCAGCAGCTGGGCCGGAGACCAGCGCCCGGCGCAGGGAGAAACTTCGTAGAGGGGCGCAGAGCCTGCCCCGGTCACCAGCCCAGAGCCGAGCACTTCACTAGGCCCCGCGGACCGGCCAGCCCCAGAGCCGAGGCAAGGGCTATGATTTAAACCCAGCCCGGATCTCGTTGTTACTAGAAGCGTGTATATACATATATATTATATATATATATATATATATTTTATTATATTATNCGGGAGCCTTTAACGGGGACGGCGAGTGCCGCGGAACCCTTCCGTGCTTACGGCCGCTGCCTGTCCCCACCGGCGGAGCTATAGGGAAGGCAGCGCTCAGCCAGGCGCGGGGCTGTCTGTGGTGCACAAAGCGCACAGACGCTGCCCGCACCGCGCCTGCCTGCACCGGGATTCGTGCGCGTCCCCGCGCGGTCACGACCAGGGAGCGCCGTAGCCCCCGCAAGCGGCACAAAAGCAGCGTATGGGGCGTGGGGCCGGACCGGGGGCCGGGCGAAGTCCCTGCGCAGCGGCATGGGGAGGGGGCTCAGCCTTCCCGCAGGGGGAATGGGGAGGGAGACCTTCAGAGCTGCTTTGGGAGCAAGTGGAGGCCACAGCTGACGTTAGGGAAGGTGCTACAAGGCGCTTCCCTCGGCGTTCTGGCGGCAGATCACGTATGCGCGGACGGGGCAGGAGCAGGCGGCAGCGCTACCGCAGCTCCCCCTGCCCTCCCACAAAACTCCCGGTTTGCTGTCTCCGCGGCTTTAGAGGAGCAGACGTTACCCAGAGTCCGTGCAATAGGATGTCTCAGGGCATCGCTACTTCCCTGCCGTTAACGGCAAAACACTCATCAGCTCCGCTCAGTGTACGCTATCGAGAGGAGTCGCCATGGCGCGAACGGGCACCATCTGTCCTGCCATTCTGGGAAGCACAGATAGATCTCTTTAGACAGGTCAGCAGCTCTTCCCCGGACAGCCCTGTCAGGTACCTGTCAAGGGAGAAAATCTCTTCATAGTTGCCGCGGTTAGGAACCTTATCAGCGGCATTTCCTCTGCTGACAGGGGCCCAGCCTTAAGCTTCCAGCAAATCAATGTCCTCCAGAGGCAGGTAATTGTTGTTACGAGGGAAGGCCAAAAATGCCGGTACCGCTCAGGCCGGTAACAAAAGATAGGGAGGGCAGAGGGGAATCGGCCCCGATAAGCCTTAGGGCACTTTTCCAAGGAAGGCCAGGCTGGGCGCTAGAGCCGGGAGCTCCCCCCGGTCCCCGGTGGGTCTGGGAACGGCTCTGCCGGGCCGAACCGTCGGACCGGGCCCGCCGCCGCTTCCTGCAGCGAACGGAGCTGCTGCCCACCTGTAAAGTGTCAGGCCGGACACTGTCCTCGGAGGCAAGAGGGTGCAGGGGGGGGGCACTTGGCCCGGCTGTCCGCCCCTCCCCTCCAAAAAAGAAAACAAACAAACAAACGCAAAACCGGCTCAATGGCGGCCGCGGCGGTGTCGGGGCTGGGTGAGGTCAAGGGCGAGGTGATGCTCTGGCGATGCCCACGCGTGTGTCCAGCCACGGACTCGGCGCCCACGCGTGCTCGGGACTCCGCTGTGCAGGGCCGGGGAGAGGAGCCGGGCGGCCCAGGCGGCCGCGCAGCGGGAGCGCCGCAACCACCCAGCCAAGTGTTTGACGGGGTTTCTTCCCTAATTGGGTCCATCGCTCCGTGGCTGACACAAAGCCCGTGGCAAACACTTCATCCCCAGCAAAGTAACACCCCACTCAACCATTCCGACCTATTTTCTTTCTATTCCCCACTCGCTTCTTTCAAAGAGAGGGCGCGTTCAGGAATGCCTGCCTGCCTCCTTCATTCCCACCCGATATCTCGTGGAGCCATCCACGCACACAGAGTCCTCCCCAAAAAACAAAAACAAAAACAAAAGGCAATCCAAAAAACCACTGCAAACGCACCGTATTTCGAATTTGGAGTTAAAGTCGGTGCTAATCCGGGGCAGTTCCTGCCCCTGGCTGGGAAGGCAGGGAGGGAGGATGTAACGTATAGGTTTGGAGAAGGGAGAAGGAACAAAAACACCCCCCAAAACAAACAAACAAACAAAAATCTCACGCACGATCACAATAAAGTGAAATTCCTTTCTACACACCCACAACTTTAGCTGTATCTGCTGCCTAGGGGGTTTTAATCTTGCAAAGAGAAAGGGGGGCTCCCTGCGCAAAATTACGCCTTCTCCTCTCATTTGTTAGCTGATTCCATCAAAAAGTTCGCTATTTATAGGCTACACACACGAACCTAGAGTAATACAAACCCTCCCGTGTTGTTCCCCTCGCAAAGTGGCCGGTCCTGAAGCTTCTGATCGGGTTTGTGTGTGTGTGCATGAGTGACAGACACACAGAGAGAGCGCTACCATCAAAAAGGGGAAAGAAGAGCTCAAGCTGAGAGACTTATTAATTGCTAAGAGCTGCTCTGCCACCAGCCATGTGAGTACCTAACAACGATCACCTTTTGCACAGATGGTCAGCGATCAGACACAGGCACTTTCTGTCCTTTTCTTCCACCCTCCCCTTCCTTATTTTTTTTTTATATTTCCCTCCTGTCTCCCTCCCACCCACTCTTTTTCTTTTTTTCTTTTCTTTTTTTTTTTTTTTTTTTTTTTTTTTTTAGTTTGAGTTTCCAAGGCTAATTCCTCCCGAAGAGGAGGAATGAAACGTGGGCGAGCGCGGGGGAGAAAATGTGCTGGAGAAGAGGAAGGAAGGAAGATAGGAGTAGTGAAGGGAGAGGAGGAGGAGGAGGAGGAGGATTTGTTAAGCGATCGCCTTGTCCCCTGAGTCCGAGCAGACTGGGAATTAGTAACAGCGAGATAACGGGGGTTGTATCCCTGCCTCTTCCTCTGCTTTTCTTTCCCTGGAGCGCTCAGACCCTCTGACAATTATTACCCTGGCATCAACTCGGATAACGAGCTGTATTCACCAAACCCTGTTTGGGGAGAATTAAAAGGGAAATAAATAAAAATTAAAATTAAAAAAAAGAGAGAGAGAGAGCGGGAGATAAAGGGGATTTGATCGCCCCACGTACAGCAATGACTGTCCGGCATCTCTCAGCCTGCTCTGCAGGCAGGTAGAAAGCGCTCGGAGAGCAGCCCTATCACTCGGGATATGTGTGCGATTTTGGGAGAGGGAGTATGCCCAGGCCCTTAGTCCCCGATGCCCCTTCTCCGGCGGGGGCAGCAGCGCCTCCTCGCCTTGCACCCCGGGCTCCTGCTTTCTCACCACGCCAGGTCTCGGCGCTTTCCAGGCAGCCCCCGACCTCGGCGTGGCACTGTGCATGGAATCGAGCCCCACGCAGCAGGCAGGGTACGGCACGTGGGTTTGAGAAATTGCACAGTTAATTCGAGAAGGGGGGGG
>VWZO01013031.1:72182-91187 GCA_013396975.1 Bucco capensis
ATGCAACCTCTGATAGGAAACATGACTCTCGGAAAGGTAGGTGTCCTGGTTGGTGGAGGAATGCAGGGCTGGAAGACTCCTCGCTTGGAATGGAGGGGTGTAGACAGAGGGAGGTGAATTTGCTCCGAGCACGGAGAGGTGCTTTTCTGAACCAACACTTGAGCTCCAATCACACATTCTCCGGTTAGTGTAGCAGTAAATTAACAGGGTCGGGGTTACCCAGGGTATTATACTGCGTGCCCGGGCTGTAACCTCCGCTCATTTATACACAAAGAAGAGAGAGGTACGGAGTTACACCCGGAAAGTCGAAGAGCACGGTGAGTATCGGTATTTGTTCCTCTCCCTCACATGTCTGTGAACAAAGTTCAAAGGCAGCCGGTGCGTGTCTAGGTTTGAGTCCGCCGGAGCCCCTTACTCTCTTCCAGAGGCTTCAGCGCAGCCGCGTTCGGTGCCAGGACCCCCCGCACAGCCCCTCCAGAGGAGAACCCTCGCAAAATAGCACGAATTTGCGGTGTCTTGGTTATAAATCTACTGCTTTACGTAGAAGGGAGGAAAAAAACCGATTGGACTCAGCGCTATTTATAGGTGGCAGTAAAGCCTCCTTTTCAATAAGCAGCCTTGGAAAAGAAGCGTCAGAAAAGTGGCTGCTTATTGATTCGAGGTGCCGGACGGTCACAGCCATGCTAGCCAGGCTGGATCTACAAAGTCACGGCTCCTCTCGGGTTAGGCAGCGAGAAGCGGAACAGGATCTGTGTTTTGCTGACCTCTAGCTTGGACACAATTCAATTCCGAAGCACAGGTATTAAGCCACAAGAGTGTGAGATGGAAGGCTTTTCCCTTTTTTACAGACATGCACATAATACAGGGCACCCGCAGGGCTGAAAGTGGGCCAGGGATATACGGTAGGTATCACATCACACGAAGCAGGGAAAGAAATCCAGTCAAAAATATATAGTTGAAATAAGAGGACGACCTTGATTTTTTTTTTTCCATTTTAGACATTAAAAGATGCACGTTAGAACAAGCTCGAAGCACTTAGTACCTGATGGTATCCTCCACGCCCACTGGAAATAAAGCAAGAAGCTTGCACTTTCTTTGCGTCTTTTAAAGCTTGCTTTAATTATAATTGCTAAAAGTAGGACACCCCGGTGGAAGATGTTTTCAAGTATCCACATACCTCTCTGCTGTAAGCAGAATTGCTGTCTGCAAAATTGCTTGAAACACAAAATTCTCTGTGTGTCGTCCCCCCCCCCCCCCCCCCCCNTTTACTCCATTAGGAGGAGAAGAGAAACCACAGCCAACCAGCAGTAATGACATGAGCAGACTCCGAGAGCCTCACTTGGCTCTATGCAGCAGGAGAGGGTTTGGACAGAGAGCGTCCCTCAAAACTAATGTCTTTTGTCTTTTTTTTTTTTTTTTAAAGTCCCAAATTGGGCGTATCCTTACCCTTCTCCTTTCATTTATTTGATTAAATCATAGCAAAACCAGACTCATCAGTTTCTTGTATTTCCTAACACGTAACCATACGTGAAACGTTTTATATGGAGGAAAGTAATTAGCTCTAGTTAACTAAGGGCAGAGGCTGGACTGAAGTTTTACTCCCGTTCCCAGGTTAGCGTTTCACGCAAACGCGTGTTAACAGCTGCACCTTACGCTCCCGATTTGCGAGCCTGAAGTTTCTAAACTGTTTGTCTCATTCCCTACTTTTCTCCGACTTCGCTAACGGGGGTTTCTCACGGCAGGGGCTTGTGCGACAAAAGGGGCTATTCCCTGGCGGGGTCTGGGGCGTCGCGATGGGGCCGGTGTAGGGAGCGCCCAGGCCAGTTTAAGCTCGGAGCCGCTTCTGGACTGCTTCCCGCAGACATCTGCATCCCATCTCAGTACCGCGCTCACTGCTTGCTTCCACTCCCGATTAAAGATTAGATTAATTTCACCTTCAGGAAAGTGAGGGGCTGTCAGCTCATTTCTAGCTTAAATTAAGAAGAAAGAAAGGCAGAAAGAAAAGCTTTATATGCTTTTCAGGTAAAGCCCAGATTCCCTTCGGTTATTACTCAAATGAAGAACAACGCCAATCAACTATTTAATTTGGAAATACCTGCCCGAGAGGAATATTGATAGCTCCTCGTCTTTCTTGAAGAGACACGATGGCATCTAGTGCATGCAGTCCCCTAGTAACCTAATGACAAGATGACTCAATTGCCCTCTAGCAGACGGGGTTTTTTGCTCTCCCTACCCCCTTGGTTTCGCTCTAGAGCAGCAGCAGCAACTCCGGGCACCCCTCGCCGCTTCTGGGAGTGCCATGGCTGCTGCCCAAACCTTACCCCTATTCGCTCGCTCTCTCCCGGCCTGCAGCCTCCCGGGGCTCACACCTCGACCGGTCTTTCACAGCCCAGTGGCACCTACAGCAACACACCTCAGCGAAAATAGAATCACCTGTCTGTCTGTCCCCACTTCCCCGACAGGAGGGCATGGGTCTGATAACAACAGGTAACAAAGACACCCGCAGCTTTTCAAGGGTGTGTAGCTGTTATTAGGGGCAGCAGGGGTTTGCGAAAGGGTCGTACTTGCTAAGAGAGTGTGCGAGGGGACCATCCAAAATTGGTGCATAGTGAAACTTTAACAAAAGGTTAACTTTGCTGTGAGGCCAACAGGCCCTCTGTAGCAAAACGGAGCAACTACCTCGCCTTGCTGTCTTGCTTGCTGGTTTCTTGGGGTTCCTAAAAGCCCTGAAAGGTGCCCCGCTGAGCTGCCCCGGCTCTGGCAATCGCTGACTGCAGGTTTGGGGCCAGACGCGTGTTGCTCTCCCAGGGAAAGGGAGGGAACCCTCGTCGCGGGGAGCCACCGAGGATGCTCCAGGAGCCCGGTCCGGGGCCTTGGGCTGCGCTGGGGCAGGCGGAAAGATAGGGCTGCACGTTGAGAGGAGTCCAGCAGCCTCCCTCCGAGGTATTTCATTGTTCATCTTTGAGGGCACGGCAGGAGCAGGCGTTTCGCAGTCGGGCATGAACCAGACCCCGAGCAAAGCTCTCGTAGGGTGTGTGTGTGGAAGGGCTTACACCCCGAGCTGGTGGCCCACGGCCACCCCAGGGGCCAGGACGCCCCCTGAGGTCCCCCGCTGTGGCAGCCGCTGGGGACGCAGCTGGCTGGAGCTCCATTGCGGGCGGGAATGGCTGCTCCCGGGGCGGCGGCGGGAGGGCAGGGATGGCCCCCGGGCTGACCCGAAAGAGGAACTCTACCCTTCCTTCCTCTCCCTTCCCCTCCCCGGCTCTTTGTTCTTTGCCTCTCTTTGGTCTCCCTCTCCTACGGGTTTGCCCTAAGTGTCCGGGGAGGGGGTGTTGAGGTGCGCGGTAAAGTTGCTGAAAGCTGAGGAATTAGAGAAAGTGGATGGCGAAGCAGGGAAAAGAGGTGAGGGTCCCTTCCCGGGGGTACAAGGCATTCCTCAAATCTTGTCTCTTTATCTGACTGGCCCAAGGGATCCACCGCGAATGCCCTAATGTTAAGGTAAAAAGAGGTGACTGAGCTGCCATGGCCACAGCACAGTCATGGGGGACCGGGCACACTCTTTTCTCTCTTTGATAGTGTTCTGTCCTCTCTAGTGGGAAAGGCGAAAGCAATAAACAGTGAACATATTGTAATGAGACAAGGCAGAAGGTCACTGAGGTGAAGGATTTCTGAATATTAGATTTTAGGGCACATGTATTGGTTTCTGTTGCACAAATCCAGAATGGATTTGGCCTCGTTGCTTGCTTTTGGCTTTTCTCTGCTTCCTTGAGAGGGCTATGGTGAATGTTGTCAGGAGTTAAACAAATTGGTGCTTACTTTCAAAGCAACTGGAATATCCTCGTACAGCAACATCACAGCTGAAAAGAGCTTCAGCATGGCAGTGTGGTTATGGGGGGTCACACAGTATGGTTTGGCATTGACCATAATGATAAAACTTCCTTGGAAAAGGAAAACTTCTTTGCTCAGTACAGTACAGTATAGCCTTATCCTGCTTTTGCTAATCATAAATGCTAGAGAACTACAAGCTTATTTTATCTTGTGCTATGAAATCACCACTAACTTTGCAAATACTACTTATCAGAGGATTCTTCCCTCTTCCTCTGACACATGAAAGTAGGAAAACAATTTACTTGAGTGAGTTAGGTATTAGAAAAGCTAAAGTTTTAATATGGTGCATTGGAGTAGGTCACAACAGGTTACAGACAGAGGCATATTTGAGTCCTGAACTCCAGGAGGCTTCCTTAACAGCACTGTTAGACCCACCTTTATAACCAAGGATATAATGGATGAACACAGCACTTTGGCATTGAATGTAATTCTAGTATCTCTTGTAATCAAGAAAATGTCCATAAATATTTATGGCAACATAATGTAAATTTACTTTTTATATATATGTAGAGATTCTATAAAATAGTCTTTTAAAAAAAAGATTCTTTTGTATTAAATTAAAAGACTAAAATCGTTTATGATAGTGAGCCAAATTTCTAGCATTTGTGTACATTTTTCTGATACCAAACAAAACAAAGTTTAGAAATGAGGTAAGAATGGAATTGATAAAAAAAGGGGTTAGATCATATTTTTTCTTAAACGTGCATATGCTATTGGGATCATACCATCTTTCTGGCAGATGTTAAGCCCCAGGACCAGGGTTTTTTTTAATTAAATGGGTTTTCATTTGAAGTGATCTTCAAATCACGCAGCCCATTCTTTTGGCTTTGTTTTTTTCCTGATGTTGAGGGGATACAAACCCAGTGAGAAAACTGGAAAATCCAGTTTTAGGGATTTCAAGCTGGAAACTCAAATCCAGAAGCTGTCCTTGAAAACTTTGACCTTTATTATTTAGGACTGTGGTTCCCAGTTGAATGTAGTGGTCAGTGACTAGCAAAGTAGAGAAAGACCCAGGGATCGCATTGGATGCTTTTGTGGTAGTTCCATTTTCTAGCTAATTATGTCTCTGGACATAATTAAGCTAGTTCATTGCTTAAATTCAGAGGTCAGCTGCATTACTTACTATTGTGTTTATATCCCAAAGCTCATAATGTGTTGTTGCAATATCCAGGTAAAACTGTTCAATGACATCTACAACAAGGAATCGGCCTTAAGCAATACTATATAATCAGTAATAGCTAATGTTACCAATAGAAACAAATGATTTACTGACACAGGAGTTAACAAATGTATAGCTGTAATTGTGTTCAAAACGAAATAAAAGTAGACATGCAAGAAGGAGAATAAATTGAATTGGAAAAATGCATCTTACAGAATGCTCTATGTTACCAATAGCAGTTGTTTCTGCCTTGGTAATGGTGATTAGAGAGCCAAGTGATGTCAGTGGGTACTTGTTCAAATAGAGACTAGTGCAAGAAACATTATCTGACTCAAAAGCATCCACTGAAGAAAGGGTGGTTGCATTTATTCACATGTTCATTAATCTTCCCTTTTTGCTCATGCTTTTTACTGACAGATGAGAAATTTATATATATTTTAAAAAGCCCCAACCAGACAACCTTCTACTTCCTCTGGAAACTATGACATTGAATACAAGTTCCTAAGCATTGCATTGGATTTCAGGGGCAAAACTGAATATGTGAAGATGCTTTGAGATTTTGTTGTCTTGGTTTTTGGAGCAGGGGACAAAGCTACTGAGTTGTAGTAGTTTGCTAAACTACTGAGTTGTTTAAATGAGATGTTAGGCAAGACCTTTTACATCTGAATTTTTATCACTTTAGTCTGTATTAAATACTTGAAGCATGAGGGGAAAAAATATATTGCTTTCATTTTTACTTCACTTGCACTTGTTATTTTATCTAAGCAGTTCCAGACAGCATTGGTGCAGAGAATATGGCGTAAAATCAGAATAAAAATGATCACTCTCTGTTTTATAATAGCTAGGTATAGGTGTGAATGAATACTGATTTATTTATGCAGTTCTTAAATGAAAAGCCTTATGTTTACAACAAAGGGCAACAGCATGTCATACTGCATTTAGCAAATGTTGGTGTGCTAACTTTACAAAAATAGAGAGCAGCAGCAGCCCCCTTGACATCCCTGCAGAAGATTAGATCTTGCCAGAAGGGAAACAAGAATATATAACTATAGGAATTATGTCGAGAACGAAGGGTTAACAACATCAATATTGTATTTCTTTTCTTTGATTAGTTTATTTCAGTTTTAACAGAATTAAAAGGTGCTTTTTTTTTCTTGTAAATGTCCATGTTTTATTCTACCAGTATATATTTAAGAAAACTAGACGAGTCTTCAGAATAATGCAAAGCTTTCAAGTGTTACAAAGGCTTATGTGCTTACTACGTGTAAAATTACCACTAACCATTGTTAAATAGAGGTGCATGTTGGCTAAGATTCAGTTACTGAATAAACAGCAATTTATATTTAAAATATAAATCTTTTTAAATTTTTTTTTTTACTGTTATGTCATGTGTGGAATGAGCCAGAGCTCATTTCACCATGCAGGTATTGGAATACACTTAGAATATTACTGATTGTAGTAAATACATTTGTAACAAAAACTGGTGGTCATAACATGTTTCTAAGTATTTAATCTGTTTCAAAATTTGTCATTCTTAATAAACAAAGTGGTAATAATGAACTTAGAAATTACTTTCCTATATTTATATTCTGTCACAAAAGAACTTTTTATTGAAAGCACAAAAAGAAGTATTTATTTATATTTTCTTAGTGACTCATGACCCTAAGATACAGCACTGGCATAAACATGCAATCTCCCTCCCTCAAAATACAAGAATAGGACATTATTGCCTGTGCATGGGTTTTTTTTGAATGTACATCAGTAATGTATAAATGGCTCTGGCTCTAAGCACAGAGGGAGAAAAGATAAATCAATGTAAGTTCATTCTAAGTAACTGATTAAGAGAAAGGTTTTGTTCTGTTTCCACTGCAGTTAACACCAAAATTCTCGTGACTTTGAATAGCTTCCTCTTACTGTTTGAACTACAGGAATGCTCAGAAATCCCAGCCAGGGTTTTGCCTTTGTTGTACAGAAATACATAGAAGTAACATAATCATCTTTGGTGAAAGCTATGGTTCCAGGCTTTAATTTTTGCATAGACTTCTACTTAATATTTTTCTATTTCTTATAATGTTGTAGGATGTTTGCCCTCCTCCCTCTCCCCTCTCTCCCCCATGAAAACAGTTATCATGTCCCTGAGTGGCATATTTGTTATTTTGTGTTTAACTATTTCAAGCCTTCATCCAAATACAGGATAACAATATTTTGGGTTTTTTTTCCACTAGTATCAAATCAAAATCCTTACATTGGTGCCAGTGCTGGGAAGTTGCCAATGAACCATTGCTAAGTTTAACATCCACTAATGATGACTGTTAAAATGAGTGAGGAACTTACATATCTTCTTCCAGTTAGGAAAATACTTGAGTAGAAATGAACTAGGTTAATTCCATGCATATGGTTATCAGTCAACACTTTTCTGAAAAAGAGTCACTATTTAACCTATTTTTTTACCTTATATTTTCATTATTTTATTCATAAGAAAAGAGCAAAGCATGAAAAATATGCTTAAAATTTATAACTAAAAGTACAGATTTATAAACAAGGAATGAAAATAGTGCAGAAGCCTGAATGATAAATTAGAAAATCTTCTGTTTCTAACTTGGATTTTCTCTGAATAATTTTTTTTCCTCCTCCCTCCTTATTCATCTTGTCCTCTGGAAAAATGCTGGAAGTAGTATGTGTTTTGGTACAATACAGCATAACAAGTCTTTCATGTTCAAAGGATGCTTGGAGCACTTCATGTATCTCTGCATCAGTAGAAAGTGTTAAGTATTTTTAGGCTGATTGAATCTTTTACATATGGCAAAAAATACACTAATACATGGAAATCAAAAGATTTTGCAGCTGTACATGTACATATACTGCTATTGACATCAGGTGCTTCTGGATTAGGTGTTGGGGTTGTATTCAGGGAAAAACAGAGATCAATGGAACTTATATATAACTTAGATATCTAACTTGGGTGATACTAGCTGTTCTTACACACTCAATAGATAAATTAGAACTTTTTCCCCCCTAATCTACAATAACATCTACCCAATGGAATAAGTGATATATATATGATATGCATATAGATATATATGTGTGTGTATATATATATATATATATCTTATCACAGCCAAGGAAAAATTTACTCAGAGACAAACTTGCTTTAAAGGAAGCATCACATTAAAGAGGAACTTCATGGGTCCAAAGTTGTCTGTCCTGGTAGACAGAAGAAAACACTGAAAGTGTAGTATCCAACCTTCCTTAAGCACAACTCCATTTACAAAAAGGATCACCAGCAGACCCATGTAGGTCAGAGCAACCACAGTAATTGAATTATTTCTCAGTTCCTTTCCTCATTATCTAGCAAATAAATTCTCATCTGTATGTCAAAATCACAATTCCTTAAGAGGAAAAAGATGCAGTAAATTTCAACCTTTAGACGCTAGGAGGTTGGGGATTTATTTTTTAGTTAGTTAGTTAGAAAGCATCTTTCCTAGAAAAATATAAAAAGTGTGTGGGGAAAAGAATTGAGGGTTTGTGATGAGACAAGCATAGATCTTTCCTGAACCCAGTAGAAGATGCAGACCACTTGTCTTTGGAGTGTTAATGTCTTTAGAATCACATTGAAGTTTATCATTAAGTCTGTCATCACATCTATTGACATCACTGGGATTCATGTTCCACAGTCTGGAACTTCTGCAAGCATGCCTGACTTTTATGAGTGGTTTATTTTCATATTATAAGTTAAAATGTTTGGGCAAAACAGACATGGTAAACCTATGATTGATTATAATACTTGGCATTTAATGAGTGAATTTGATCCATTCATCCAAGGAATATCAAAGATATAACTCTTACTTTCGTATGAGGAAACTAAGGCACAGAGAGGGAAGTGACTCTCAGAAGCCCAAGTTCCCAAGGAAATATTGGTGGTGGATTTAAGAATACAGAACAGGTTGCATACACCAGCTACCTACATGCAGTAGCCTCATAAAGCTCAGGCATTTTATGATGTCTTCATGAACTACTAAAACCTTGTTCCAACTATTTTCTCACGAGCTTTGTGACACTTTTTCAGTTAGTGATAATGCTTCATTCATCAAATGTCTAGAAAGCTTTGTACCTTATAGTCACCTGTATGAGGATTGGAACAATTGTCTTCCCAGTACTTGGATAACTTCTGGAATGTTAACTCCTGTAAACATAACAGCAGAATTATTGAAATCAGTTGGAATTGCTCTTGCATGGCAATTTGTTGCAGCGAGGTCATGGGGAGGAAAACTAGCATCCCATGCTGTACATCTTCAGCAGCCCAAAGTTGAGAGAGAAAAACCAAGGTGTAGTGGAAAATAGTGAAGGGCTATTTTCACTGGTTTTGTACCTAAGGAATTGTCCCAAGAAGCAGCATATACTGCTAGAATGGAAAAAAATATTCCTGGATGTTAACTCTGGGTAGCATACTGCCCTGGTAATTTAGATGGTAATATGATATCCTATCCACACAGGTGGGAATGTGGAACAACAGTCTCCTAATAACCAGAAATTAACACATGAATCTCTTAAACTCATTATTCATACAAAAGGAAAAAAAAAAATGGTTTAGGAAAAATTATGTATCCTGCCATGCATCTGACTGTAACAAGTAAGGGCTAGGAATATGGGGTTTTATTAACATCTATTAAAATAACTGATTATCGATTGTGGCCATGGTTTTTATTTTTCTGTAAGTCTTAGCTTAACCCTCATGTCCCAAGGGCTCAGCACAAGGGCTGAGACTGTGGCTGTTCAGGCTGTGTGCAAGCCTGATAAATGCAGTGGGCCTAAAACTGGAGTCACTGAAGTTCTCTGGATGGCTTCAGAAGGACTTGGATGGGGCATTCACGAGCTAGTAGCTCTTCTGCTCAGCAAAACATTACAGTGAATTCTCCAAACCAGTAAAATTACTCTGAGGTAATGCTCTGTACCACAGTATCCAATAGTACAGGGCAACAAATTGCCCTAAGTAAAGTTATCCATATTGAAATAAGTAAATTGAGAAAATAGTGGACACAACTAAACACTGGGTAGTGTATATAAGGAATAATATTAGGAAAAAATAGGGTTTTTTTAGTCAGTAATATTGTCTCCCTAAGTTTTCTTTTAATTTTCCTGTAACTAAAATGAGAACTGGCTTCAGTGTAAGGAAACTTTAAGACCATGTCCAGAAATGATGTTTTATGTGTGCCTTGTATTTTGCTGGTGGACACAGACACTAACATGAACAACAGGCTGAAAATTGTCATCCAAATAAGAGGCATGATTAGCCATCTCATGGGAAAAGGCAAATGGGGACGCAGAGGTGTTTGCAAGGGAAGCAGGTGCCCAACATTAGCTTCTCTGTGCCTTCCCCCATGGAAGCCAGCAGCCTGGCTTGTGAGTCCTGCCATACCTGGCTGGCCACCAGCTCCCTCCTCCTCTGCCTGTCTCTTACTGTGCAAGAAGACAATGCCAGGTGGCTATGTCTGTCTTCTTCTCTTTTTTTGGTCAGAGCTGCCATCTGACCAGAGGAGTAACACAGGGAAGGCTGATCCCATTTCTGATCTACTGGGAGCTATGATTGTCTAGCCCAAAATTGAAAAGAGTACTCTACAGTTGGTCTGCTTGTTCTGGTGAAAATGGTTGAAACTCTGTCATCCATCTACAGAGGAGACTAAATGACTGGCACTATTCTGAAGCATCTTTTATTTTCTAATTCAATATCTACAAGTAGATACATACAGATTTAGGGACTATCCTTTATATTCTTTCCTGCATCTTCTAAGAAGACAAAAATAAGACCAAAAATTATCTCTCTTTTACTAAACTTACTAAAACCCCAAACCAACAAATGTACACACATGAAATCAAACAAAACCAAAAAAAACCCCAAACCTATAAGATTACATATTTTATAGAGATTTAGATAAATTGATACATATTGTCTTAAATACAACAAGGTTTCTAAAGCTTTATCAACCTGATAATTGTAAGCTATTAACAAACTGTGAATCAGTAAGGCAATGGAAATATCATAGCTAAAAAGGAAATAAACAACTTGCCTCCTTGGCAGAATTACCATTACCCTGCATGTAGGAAAAGCCTCTGTAGCTGGCTGCCTTTGCTGCAATTAGTGGTGTACTTTTTTCCCAGGATATCCTGTTGTTTGCCATGTTCCCTCCACAGTCTTTTTTTGTAGGGCTTTTGGATGCAGGATGATGAAGTGTTTTCATCTGATGAAACGTTTTGTACAGCACTTAACATATTTACCTTCTTATCCTGAACAATGTTACTATGCTATAAATACCTAATGAGAACACATCTCTGGTAGTGTAAATCTGGAGCAGTTCCCCTCATTTTTATAGAAATTGCTCTGTATTGACACTGGGGTGACTTGGCTGGGTCTGAAGGCAGCAGGTCTCTCAACCCTGCCTTTTGTGGCATGGGACTTATTTCTGCAAAATTTTGAGCACCTGTAATCCTGCTAATGTCAGCAGGAGAGAAAAGCATGCAGCTCCCAGCAGCAGAAAGCCCCACTAATTTCTACACTGCCCAGAAATTAACTTTGAGAATCTCCAAACTGTTATTAAAATTCAATGGTTTCCCTTCACATCTAGACATCTGCCCATGGAAAAACATCCATCATTTAACTTCTCTCCCTAGGGGCGGTACTGGGAGATTAGATCATGAGGAGGATGGGAATGTTGCAGCCCTAATGGTGACTGGAAAGATGGAGGCAGGAAAATGAGCTTACCTTCCTTCCCTAAAATTAAGCAGTAATCCACATGGCTCCAATGTTAAAATACATAATAATGTGGTTGTGGAGTTAATGGATAAATATTTTGCATTAGTTTTGCGTCTGTCTTGGTTATATGAATATTTATAACTTTTTATATTATTGCTATAGCTGTATAATATGAAAAAATATCATAGAAAAAAGTGCAAATTCTCAATTTTTTGTTAGAAATTGAAGATTGTATCCTTAGCTAGTATAAATTGGTATGACTCCAGTGATTTCAACAGAGCTATGTCACCTTTCAGTAGCCTCATATCTGGTTTCTAGTTTGTGGCTTTGACCAGCTAGTTACTGAATAAGACCTCTCTGTACTATGACATTCATATGTAGTAATAGAATTCAGAGTTCTGACTTGGGTTAAGCAGTTAAATATAAATGCATGCTTTGGTCTGTGAATAAGACCTTTTAACTTTTCTCACCATTTTCCATCCTGAACTGGATAAAAACTATTATCTTCTCCTTCCCATCAGTCTCTTGGCCACCTGCTAGGGGCCCACGAGTATAAAAGGAAGGATGGGTTCAGTATCTGCACATTTTACTTAGTATTCTAGAAACTAGCATCTTTAATGCGCACCAAACAAGCTAAATTATAGGGGTGTTTCCAACAGGCATTCCAGGGCTGGCAACCTGTGGTCCAACAGGCTTTGTCACCCTGACTGATGCTAAGAAAGTCCTCCCTATGTGCTTCCATATGCCATTTTCTACCTCTATCTGTCACATCTTTGCAAGTACAGCTTTTTGTATGTGCCTGGGGATGTACTTAAGCATTCTCAAGTGTCAGAAGACTCACTGAACTTTTAAAGCTGGATAATGTCAATGTGCTTCAAGTAGGGTAAGGATGGAGTTGAGGTCCTTCAGTCCAAAATTGTTTAAGATCTGATATTGACCTATTCATCTTCTGACTTAACGTGCCAGGTGAAGTTCTGCAACCTCAGGGAAGATTTAATTCATACAAACAGTGTTTGGGTTCCATAAGGGAGATTCACAGGTGCTTTCTTCTCAACTGCAATAGTATCAGTTCCCCTGTCTTTATAACAGAGAAGTTAGAGAACTCAATTTGGGGATGAAGGGTTTCATGTTCTCTCTTTTTCCATCTATAAATTATTCTATGCATGGGCTTTTTCTGCTCTTTCTTCTGAAGTTGTACCATCAGCATTTAAGGTTATTCAAGCCAAAGAACAGCAACAGCAGGGAGCATGACTGTAACCTCCTGTGAGAACACTGAATTATGTGGGGTAATCCTGGATCTCTAGCTTCCAGGACTCTTTATACATTAAGAACAAAACACTTTAATGGGCTTTTGAGAATTCCTGAGATATGACCTGAATCATAGATAAAGCCTATCTGCCATTAAACATACTATGTTCTTGGCAGCCATTCCTCATCTGTGACTTTTGGCTTTGAGCTCTGTTTTGGAAAGGCAAGAGGCATTCTGGAAATCTTGTAGTCAGGACCCATACATCCAGGAATGAGGCCCATTGCACATTGGTTTGTGCCTGTACTTTCCCCAGTATGTTGTCTGTATTTCGTGTATACAGTGTGATTGCTTAAGTGCAGACCATTAATGGCTGGTTATTTTAAGATTTGTGTAGTGTGTGAAAGGGGAAAGGGCTTAAACTCTGTTTGTATTTTAAGTAACTCTCTTGGCAGTTACACAATCCAGAGTGTTTATATTTTCATGGTAATACAGTGTTTGTGACTGATGTTAAAATGAAAGGAACAGATATCAGATATGGCTGAGCAGGTTCTAGAGTTGGTCTGGACTGGGTCAGCCTTGCACTGTAAGGTGCAAGCTGGCTCTCAAGGCCATCTGAAAGGTGCCACTTAGCACTGTAAACTTTGTCTGCCCCACATATGCAATATTATTACTTGCTGATGGTAGTTTGGCAACTTGTGTCTACATCAAGAGAGCCAAATTCCCATCCCTTTACTGCTTCTAAAGAGTTAGTTCAAACTCCTCTGACAATAGGCTCAATTCCCATTAGAAGCCAGACTGCAGAAGCTAAGAGGAGAGCTTGCTTATTCTGAGTAGACTTGGATCTCTTAGTAGGTGAGGGCCCAACCCCAAATCCCGATCTCTGATAAATTAACTTATTAATGTTGCATTACCACTAACATACAAGCCGAATGTTTATGCAGATATTTATGCTCCAACAGCCAAATGCAAGCTCTTTTTTTCTTTCTTCTAAGTATGTTATGGTTTACAGACGTGAGTAACCCATGCGGGATATCTTTCCCACAGAGTAAAACCAATGTAAATTCACATGACTCACGGATTTGTTTCAATGCTAGTGTATAAACTCTTATTAGAAGTGATTATGCTTCAAGATCAAAAGAAAAGTACACTTGCTTGTATTAATGTTTAATGCATAATTCACATTGTTAGAACAAAAAACAAAACAGTTGGTGGTTGTTATGACAAATATTAAACATTGGCTCTACTAACCAATTCCCACAGAGGATCCTTCTTTTCACTGCATTGACTGTGTGCTGAGATTTCTTCTTGCATGTTTTGTGCCATCATCTCAGAGATTCAAAGATACCTTCCTCACTGGTTGAGTAGTTCCCCTGAAACGACAGGGCTGGGGGAGAGCTGGGATAACCCACCACTGCAGGTGGCTCCAACACTCAGAGACCCCTCGCTGGAAGTGGAGTGTAAAATAATCTAATCTAATTGTTTATACAAGTGGGATTTCAGATCAAGTATACTCTTATATGATCCACAACTGTCATTGCCTTCAACCTTAGTCTAGTTCAAGCCCAATATCAAGACTAGACCCATTATCAAAGTTACTCAGCATGACAGAATTCAGGAACTTGGTTTCTTATGTTTATCCACGTTCTACCATCTTTAGCTTACTTTTCTTTAGTACTTAAATAAACAGGTTCTGTGTGAGGGAGGTGTATGTGAAATCCAGTCACTATATCCTCAATCAAGACCAGCATGGGAGAGCAAAGCCATGCTTGTAATCACAAATTGAGTTTAGGAATGAGACTTCTATGCGTGGCATCATTGCCCATTACATGAAGTAGTGGGGTTACTTCATCCATGTGAGGGAAGACCCCTGGGTACCCTCTGCCTTCCCACGTTATAGCCTTACACACAAAATTGGAGTTGGGTATTTCTACCCTCATAACTTTTATTGGCTTTTCCAATGTCAATGTTTAAAGGGTCAGCAATTTGCACTGTCTAGTTTTTATATTTATGCTTCTTTTAAAAAATTAGCTGCTTTATTAGCTCAGCTTGCATTATTTTTCTCATCTAGTTTTGTGTTGTTTTTTGTTTGTTTTGATTTTCCTAAAAAAAAAACAAACCAAAAAACCCCAAACCAAACCAAAAAAACCCACAAAAAAACAAACCCAAACCAAACAACCTTAAGTTTAAAGTTTAGGAATCTTAATTCATGTCATAAAGCCAACTTTCCTCCCCGGAAGGTCTGTGAAACAGAATGAGACCAAATGACATTTGACAAACTTTCTGCTTGGTACGAAGTTGCAAAAAAATTTGTCTCATCATAATTTTTGTAACTTTCCTGTATGCCAGTAGTGATACAATACACATGATTCATAGCAAAGCAGCTACCTTAATTTCAGGTCGTTTCTTCCTGACTCATACCTCTGAAAGCAAACTGTAGATTAGCTCTCTGTTCTTAAGGGGCCTTTTGAAGGCTCTTATTGGTCTGCAAATCCTTCTGTGTAAGTCTGAAAGGTTCCTCATCCAGGAACTAATACTGTTGAATTGTAATGGGTCCTATTGCCTTGAATGGTATCTAGTCAAAGTTCAAATGGATCATGGGTGTTTAAGAGGACTGAGCAGAGCTTTGGATTTTGTTTTCCTTTTGTCTATAACAACCTGTTCAAAATATTTATGACTTAGAAGCTGATATATTCTGCAGTAAAGAATCTATTGTCCATTTTAAGGAGTTGAGAACCTACTGAACTATATAGTGGTTAAACTTTATTTTTAATGGAGTGCACATAGCACTGCTATCCTGGAATTTACCACAAATACATAGCTGTTGTGGGGATTTTGTTGAGAAAGAAAAACCTGCAATGAATTAAATATGCTTCATGAGGAAAGAAGTAGGTCAAACGTTAGGCTAAATTAACCTCATGTTACATAGAAAGACTAAATTCTGTCATTTTCACCTGTGGGACTTTTGATTTGTCTACACACCAAATTATTCCAAAATGCTTATTAGGTACACTGCTATAATTACTTTTGACTAAAACCATGTGTAGACAAATCTTCCACCAGCATAAGAATTCACTTTCTTGAATTACCTTAATCCACTCAAAGTGGATTAAGCAAAACCAGGAAACAACTTGGTCATTCCAGAATGAATAAGCTATCTGAACACAGTTCTGCTTTAGATTCACATCCGACTTTATTCCAGTAGAATTTTCCTGGGCAGAGAGGCTTTTAGGATATATCTACATAGGCAATGATTGTGTGATTATACACGTACCAACCTTTCCTTTACTGTCACTGGCATGAGAAACAGAAGTCATGAAAGATGGTAGCAGAGACTTCAGTAAAGCCTATTAACTGGAGTATATATGTAGTTGGTTGTGAACAGCCTCTGCTGAAATCCACCTCATCACACCCTCACTTCAGACACACCTCACGTCCCTTAGACTAATACCAGGGCTGGGAATACCTCTCTGCATCTCTGTCATGTACGCACACCAAAAATTGCATCTGTGATAGGACTGCACAGCTGAGCTAAATGGCAAGTGGGTGAATTTAACTTCAGAGGTTAATCACATTGGAGAAGCAGCATGGCTCACACATTTTTAATATATACACCTCTGATAACCAAATAAAGTGTCAGCTGTGTGGCTGGAGAGGCCAAATTAAGTATGCTGTAGACAAGCACAACTGGGATGATTTCAGTAGGGCTGAATTTGGCTCCATAGGTAAGATCTTGCTTATTTGACTCATACTTTTGTTGCCTATCTGCTCATTTAATTAAATTAATGCATTTAATGTTCCTCTAAGTGCATTCCAAAATTAGCAATTTGATTAACTAACTCAGTTTTGAAAGTGTAACAATCACAAGTAAAAATCTCCCTGTTAGCTGAGATATGGAATAATTGCAAGTAGCATCTTGGGTAGCTCTGTCATACCCTTTGTCCTTTCAAAAAAATTCCCCCCATCAATCACAAGAGCCTCACTTAAAAATGTATGGTGAAATATAAACAACCAAGCTGTACAGAGTGCTTTTCAAGTCTACCGAAAAGATGTATTGGTAATGCACTCTGTACTCTGCTAAGACAGTATAGGTAAGAGGGATAAGAATTTAGCCTGAAAGCAGTTCAAAACAATTCCAAGAGAGAAACATGAAACAAACATATCTTTCTAGCCAAGTCAGAAAGCATCTTGAATAGTTTGGGTTAAAAAACAAAAAACTCTCAACAAAAGCACTTTCAGCTTCAGGCTCTTTATAGTGATGCCTGAACTGTACTATATTCCCAGAAGGATTTCTTTCTTCCCCGACTCTTTTTCCAGTTGCAATAGACAATCTCATAATTTAAAAACAGGGTGCTGTTGAGAGCATAGAGTCCTCCAGCAATAGAAAAGGCTTACACTAACTTCTCCCTTATAGAAACTGGAATAGCAAAACTTAATTGGTAACAGTATTAAGCAATTTTCCTTTTTGTTGTATTTAAATAAGGAAAACGTGTTAAAGTGAATAGTAAGGCTGAACAGAGACAGTTGCAAAAACTAATTTAGTTTCAGCCCTGCTCCATGTGCCCCTTCATGAGCTCCACTGTGCTAGTTCCACGTATGTCAGCAATGTCGTAACATCTTATTAAAAGAGGTGATGCAAAATGCAACACAGAAGACACAAACTTGACTTTGGGTGCTGCTGGGATGCTCTGTGGTCACTGCAGGTGTTTCACCAGCCTGGGATATTAACAGTGTTTATGTAACAACTGATCTCCAACTAAAGAGGCACTTATATCTGAGCTACCATGCATAGTTTCTTTTTAAGCAAGGCCTAGTTCTGGAAATCCTTCTGCGTGTGAGTTAAACCCAACATGTAAAACGTCTCCTGAATTTAGCAGGGCCATTCATGCAGACGTACAGAATTTGCCTTTGAAAAGTATGAAAATCAAGGAAAGAAAATGCAGGTGGTTTGCCAGCCCTTACCATTACTCCTCACACCGCTCACAGCATGCACGGTGGCTACACGACTTCGGTGCTAGCTGCAGGCCTAAGCATACCCTCCCTTTTAACGTAAAATGACCTGCTTTCAGAAGTAGCTGCTCTGCAGACCTTGCAGCAGAGGTAGGGAGACATGGTTCAAACACCCGTGACTAAATCCTTCCAGGCTTTCCGAGTGTCTTTCGCTATCCTTGGCAGCGACGCCATTGTGCTAGCGAATTGCCTAACTACTGCCCTGCCTCCCTCCGGCTCCGCGGCCCACGGGGCGCACAGGAGCACCCCAAATTCAAAAGAGTGCCATAGCAGGCTGTGCGTCTGGGGCTTACCCCCCTCCCCGCCTTCCCCTAAAGAGGCTTGCAGGAGAGTTTGGGGAGGGGAGGAGGTGCGGGATGCGGGGGGCGCGGCGCCGGGCCTGCACACCAGCGGCTGTGCGGCGGATGCACCGCCAGCAGCGTTCGTTCTCGCCTGTCTTCCTCTTGCATTTCGAGTGCTGTTTTGTTGGTTTGGGGATTTTTTCCCTTTAATTCTAGGGGGTTTCTTTGTGGTGTGTGCCCCCCACCACCACGTCCTCGCGCCGGCCTGGCAAATGGCCTGCTGGCGGCTGGCGGCGTGTGCGTGCCTGTGTGTATCCCCGCGTCCCCTGGGCGAGGTGTCCCGTCCGTCGCCCCTGGAGGACTGGGCCGCCCGCATCTGGGCTGCCAAGGGGTGGCACCCCCGTGTTCGGTAGTTGGTGGGGTTTTTGTTTGTTTGTTTGTTTGTTTTTTCCAGGTGGGACTTGGCGGTGACCGGCGAAGCTCGCCTGGCATTGAATGTCACCCTGAAGGTAAAATGAAAGACACCACGATGAACGCATGCCTGCTCCCCTCGGCCGCGCCGCCCCGCGCCGCCGCTCCCCCGCGCCCGCCGGCAAGGGGCCGCCACCATCGCGGGGAGGCAGCCCCCGCCGCGCCCCGGATTTCCTGTGCCGGCTTTTTATTATTTCGCTTA
>VWZO01013033.1:0-14105 GCA_013396975.1 Bucco capensis
AGGGTCCCTTCCAGCCTGGCCATTCTATGATGAGTCTAATTGACAAAACCGTACCCTATATTCAGGCAACTAGACAATCCAGCTTAGAGGGATTTAAGTTTTTATCACAGAGGAGAGATCTACAGCATGGTCCCTTGAATGCTAGGGGCAGTCTTGGACCTTAAGATTATTTAATAAGTTAATTTTCAGGAACAGGTAGCAGCACCTCAGTTTTGGAAATGGCTGTGAGGGAAGGAGAGAAACTGTGTAGCAAAAATGCCTACCTGAGTTGGCTGCAATGGTGGGACAGGTAGAAGACATATTCAAAACTCAATTTGTTCTGGGCAAACAGAAATGAAACGGGGGCTTATCTGATCATTACAAGATGTTAGTCCTGGACATCCCCCCAAAAAGTGACTCAAGAATTTGGCTAATAGAATGGAAAGCATCTGTATAATCAAGTAGCAGATGTGATGGATTTTTCAGCAAGTCACTCATAAAGATGAGATCCAGATAGATAATTTGAATACCTGTCTTGTTTTAATTTCTTGGTAAAACAGACTGTAAGAAAAACAAATGTATGGCTAGGCTTCGCGAACGAAGATCCAGGGAGGGCTATACTTTATAAGAATATGGCTCAGTCACCCAGCTCCTCATCAGCCCCTTTTACAAGCACACTGATAAAAAGATGATAGCAGATAGCACCCTCGAGCCTGCGCAATGGATTATTTTTAGGTAAGACACAGCATGCTCAGAGCTGGACCCTTTAGTCCTAAGGTTCATCTGCCAGGGCCTAGCAAGCTTGGACGCTGGCAGGGAAGTCCTTAGGACGTAGGTTTTATTAGAGTGTCCTTCTCTTAGATGGAAGGCCTTACAGGGCTAAACGAGCTCCATCTGCCCAGGTTTGGAATCAGAGTTGTCCTTCTCCTAGGATAACTGCCAGAAGGCTAATGAGCACATCCTACCCATACAAGGATTATAGGAACATGGGTATCACTCCCCACACTTTACCGTGGCAATGAGTTTAATGCTCCCTCTGCTGTCGGCACAGTTATTGCACCAGGGGCCACAGAAGACCCCAAGTGATAAGAAAAACAAATATGTATGGGAGAAAAAGCCAGTATTTACCTATGATTCAATATTAAATAGTTGAATTACTAACTGCAGAATATATAACCTCTTACTTAAGTCTCCATCAACAGGATGTGAGTCATATGGCAGGAATACCCTTACTAAGATGGCTACGTAACTAGTCAGAGGGTGAAAAAAACAGACTCCAACAGAAAACCATTTAGGTAACTAAATTCTGAAAAAGCTTTTTGCTCTGAAAGAGGAAGAATATTCTTATGCCTGGGTTAGATGGATAATCAAGGCAATTAGATTTTAAAATGAAACCTAAATAGCCTTTTATCTAAAGTGATAGTTTCATCAAGGATTATACACAGAAAGGTTTCTCCTCCTTTTTTGTACAGTGTATTTTTATCTCCCTTTTCCTGCCAACCTGTGCGCCTGTAGTAGCAATAGCTTGAGTTTTGTAAGTATCTACAACTGCAGACTGAGTTAATTAAAACACGCACAAACCCAAAAAACAAGGGAGTAGGAGAACAGGGTCCTTGAATCACTTTTCAACTGACAGCTGGGCAATACTTTTCATGTAACATTTTTCTTTACCTTCCTAGAAGGTATCTTACACCTAAGATTTGTTTGGCATCGAGAGGAAAAAAAGAGGTCTTAGATTTTAGGATTTTATTCCTTTTCCATTGCACTCTATGCTTCTCCTTTAATAAACTGGATTTGGAAAGCAGTTTTAGCTGACAATATTGATCTCAATTATATGAAGAGAGAAGATACAGAAGGCTTATTGAAAGAGAAAGATGAGAACAGTGTTGAGAAATTCCAATCATGCCAAAAGAGAAGCACTGCTGTAGAGGAGATATTTGGTTAATGAAAGATAAGCCAAAACTTTGAATTCTCTGTCTTTCATCTAACAGAAGTAGCATGAGCAATCTGTACAAAAATAATCATGCTTATCTTCAAAGCTTGTATATGTAAGAAAAATAAGGAAGAAATGAAGAAATTGAACGTTTGCAGCTGGACTATTTCTATGCAATCTATAAATATATAGGACATCATTTTGTACTGCCTTTGTTTTATTTTATTCCTCACATGACTAAGCCAAAGAACAACAACAGAAATGATTTATTTTAGATTTAGTTACAGCTTTTGTAGCAATCACCATTGTGAAAAACACAGCTTTCTGCTTCCCATAATATTGGTGCTTTGCAGATGAATTACAAAAGGTTTGAATTTAATTTGCAGGAGAGGAACTGAAAATTACTGAGGCATCAGAGAACAAGATAATTCTTCTAGACCTCGTCTTCATAACTTGAGTTGAGAGCTGGATGACACAGTATGGGTGTTTTATACTTCATACTTTTATACTTTATATCCATACTTTATGATCATTTTCTGAAGTCATTGTTGTGGCTAGACTTCGCGAACCAAGATCCAGGGAGGGCTCCATCCACGCTCCTCATCAGCGCCTTTTACAAGCNCTTTTAAGTCATTGAGTGCTTTGATAAAGTACCTAATTTTTCTGTGTCTTCTTTTTTTTTTTCCAGAAGTGGCTTTAAAATTTGACTGTTTTATTTCCTGGTAGGTATCTTGATAGATACACTTGCCACTTCGAAAAGGTCTGAGACCTAAGAAGGTTCCTGCCTTATGTGACTGCAGCTGACACAAGAAGAAATATCAATCCCTACATAAAATCTCTAGCAGAACTGTGTTTTATCCTACCTTTTAGTCCTCTGTTTTCTGAAGTATGTAAGATAAATTCCTCGCTTCAAAATCAAATATTCAGCAGGATCAAATGCCTATGACAGTAAGTGAAAAAACATTAATTTCAATAGATGCTGGGTCAAACCTCTATGTGCAGTAATATCAGCTACTCTACCATCTCTGTATATGTCACATTTAGCGCACTACCTTGTGAAGTCACTCTGGTGTAACACTCTCCTGCTGAGGATTGCAAAACCTAACTTTCAGGTTGTGGAACACAGCCTTAGCACCTAGGCTCCCTGAGCATGTGAAAGGATTCAAAACAGGATTCACAAGAGCTAGCTAATAGGTAAACACAAGTGTGGAAAATGCATTTTGTATGCACCCTGTTCCCGAAATCATCAAAGATGAACACCTCTCTCCACTTTGAATGCAGAGCCAGAAACCTTCTTGAACATACGTCATTATAAAAGCAAGCCAGGAACAGCATCTTCCCTCCTACATCATACTCTTGGGATTAGAAACTCATCTCCTACCTTTTGGAAACCCTCCCAGACTAATATTTTACCATCTAGATCTCTCTCCTGACAAAGCATTGAATGAAGTCTTTGAGGAAGAAAAAGAAAAGGAGCAAGACTACAAAGCCTATGGGCTTCATCATTCAGAGAGGCAAGGATTCCTGACGTCCAAGACTCTGATATTTGTCCTATACCTGTCAAGAGCAAACTCCTTCTCCTCTTCCAGCTATGTTTTAAAGAAAATAATGTCTGTGGTTATATTTCATGAAACATACAGTCCTCTAGATTTTTCACATGTGGTGTGTGAAAGCCTACCAGACCTCTACCTAAAAGAGAGTCTGTCTAAATTTCCCACATGACTGATAAGCAATAGGAAAGAAAAGACAAAATATCCATGGTTCATTTGAGGTCTGATATTTGTGATTCATTAGAAAAAGCTTTAGGTTTTTGTAAAAATATGTTTATTGAACTGAAGCAAGATGGCTGACAGCAACAGTGATTCTCTCTTTGATGGTGTAATATCTCCAGCATTGAACTTTGAGTATTTATATGTATTTGGCTATATCCATCCTTCTAATCATTGGGTTTTTTTCTTTTCCTCATGACAATTATAGTCTTGTCAATGCAATAGCTAGAAATTGAATAAACAAAATTGTTGAAAACACATTACCTTGAGCTAGGAAGCACAAATTGCTTGTCCATCCAGCTCAGGTATATACCACAGCCTTGTCCCCTGTGTTTATGGTCTCAAGGTGAGCAGCAGAAGGAAGCAAGCCCAAGTCTGTCTGACTACAACAATGTAAAAATGCCTTAAGTCTCACTTCTTTCCAAGACTTCTGTCTTAATTAAATATCCTCTTCCAGTCCAGGAAATCCTAGTCCAGGCTGGTCTTGGGAAGAGCTGCTACCCTTAGGCTTTCCTTCTGAGATTAGGCCATGATTTGTAGAGAAATCAAAATTCATGGGACCTGAATGAGTGGAGATGTCCTTCTTCTTTTGTTTTTTTAAGCAACTATAATAAATGCATTTAAAATTTTCAGTAAATTAATAATACCACCTTGAATACACATACTAGCAATTACTGAATTTTTCTATACATATTCCATATACCATCAGTTGTAGAAAACACTTTCTTTTCCTGTTGGTAAAAGAACTGAATCTTATCATCATTGACAAACTGATAAAGTATATTTCCTGTTTCCATTTTGGGTAATTATTGTGAGTTCTGCTGTGTAGTCACAAGGATATCACTACAACTATGAAGACGCATATTACAATAAATAAAGCTGTATGAACAGAAGAATGTTGTTATAGTTTGGATGAAATAACGAGACTTGTGGATTGGAAAAGGCTGAATAAGTTTAACTATTTTAATAGAAAAAAAAAAAACAATGACAGAGGCAAATATATACAAGNCCCAAACCAGGACAAATGTAAAAAGTTGGAGCATCAGTTGGTTATTACACTTGTGCAGTTCTGCAAGAAACACTGCCAGTACAGATTGATAGCGCTGCATAACAAAGGCTAGCAATGCAGTCATTTATAACGCATCAAAAATGGTATTGTGGCAGTTGTTACAGCAGAGACTTGCACATCAGCAAGTAATTTAACAAAAGAAATTTTGCTAGACTTTGGGAGACACTAATGAGGTGAAATTTCTTCTATGTCTTTAAGCAAGGGTAATTTTTTTACCTGTTATACCTTTTGCATTTTCTGGCATGCCCTAGACAAGCTCAAAGAGAAGAATTGCATTTATTCAGATCTGTGTTTTCCTGTGCTTCCTTATACTGTAATTTCTCAGTGCTACTCTCTGCACCATGTCTCTCAGAGAAACTCTGGCCCCAACACACAGCCAGAGTTGTATGCTCTGTGTTCTGACCGCAGAACTTTACTTGGTATTCACATAGAAACACCCCTTTCTTCTCAGATGTGTTCCTTCACTGTTTTTTAAAAGTAAAGTGTTTTTACATCGTGATTTAAGAGAGTTGTGATTTCCATTTTCCCTTCATCTGCATAAGTACAGTCAGGCATCTTTACGTATGTGGACCAATCTTACCCTACCTTCCAGTAACATCATGGTTTACAATCTATAAGGTGCAAAAGCAGTACATTTACATTGCCTATGTCTCAAGACTTGGATGACTTGTTCCTCGTGCAACATACGGCCTTAGCATATCAGAAAGCAGAGCTTGGTTACACTAGTATGTGGACAGTCCACTCTTCCTTCTCCATCTGCATGTAAAACAAAGCTAATGAATGTCAGGAAGCTGCTTTTCTGACTGAAAAGTCTTGTTTCTCTTTTCATCACTGTTTGTTCATACTTGGAGAAGGGGAGACTTGAGGGGGACCTTGTCACTCTCTGCAACTACCTGAAAGGAGGTGGTACTAAGGTGGGGCCTGTCTCTCCTCTCAGGAAATGAGAACATGAGAGGGAATGGCTTCAAGTTGCACCATGGGAGGTTCAGATTAGGTATTAGGATGAATTTCTTCACTGAGAAGTTTATCGGGCATTGGAACAGGCTGCCCAGGGAGGTGGTGGAATCGCCATCCCTGGAAGAGTTCAAAAAAATGTGTTGATGTGATACTTGGGGACATGGTTTAGTGAACATGATAGTGTTAAGTGGATAGTTGGACTCCATCTCAGAGGTCTTCTCCAACCATAATGATCCTATGATTCTCTAATGTTATGTTTGAAATTTTGCCTGTTGTACCTATGTAATTAATCACATTATGACATAAACCATGAGAAAGTTTGAACACTTGAAAGCATAATTTATTACTTCTTGATATAATCAGTATTCATAGTTCTCATTTATTTAAGCTTTTGACATAAGTACCTTTCATGAATAAGGTTGGATTTGACCCTAAATTTTTGCCTCCAAAATTGATTGTAAACAAATTAAACTCAGTATTGTCCGAGAAGTAGATAACAAGATAGCTACATATTTAAAATTGTGATTTGTAATTGTGGTTTACCATCGCCCTAAACCACTGCAAAGTGATAAAAATGAGTACTTCTATCCTCAATTAATTTTTGTATGGTCTCAACAATTGTCATTCTTTTGCTTCCAGCATAAACAGGCTGTGACTGATGAGAAGCAAAAAGTCAAAACTTCTTCACACAGCAAGTTCCCTTCTGCAAGCAGGTAACATCAGACCAAGCTTCCAGAATATCCCTGATCACTGGGTGCATTTTTTACTAATAAAGATTTCATTTTTAAGAGACAGTGTTCTATTTTGTTGTATGTCTTTGGCTCTTGCATTTATATAGCATGGGTCTCAGATTTCATTATTTATTACCTTGTCATCACTCACCCTGTCTTTTTATATTCACCATATAAAGCATTAAGTAGAAGCACACATGAAGCTAGGGAAATCTGCACATTATGTCTTGATAAATAAGTGACAAAAGGAATAACACAGAATGGAAGTATTAAAATAAGTCAAAAGCCTTACTATAGGACAGTGCAGTAGCCATCCTAGTAGGAAGATTCAGATCATTACACATGCAGTGGCCTGTAGTGATATTCTGAGAAATTTCTTAAGTAGGTGTCTGCATTTGATTCTTTTTCTTAAAAAAAAAAAAAATTAAACAAAACAAAAAACCAAACACAATGGTTGTACATCAAAATCAGGCTGGTCATAATACATTATACTAGAAGCCTTCATCCAAAAAAGACTACACACTTGCTACTGTAAGGTTCTGGGATATACTCACATCTTCTGTTAAATGAACATGAAAGTGTACTGGGGATTGCATTTAATATTGGGTCAGACTGAAAATTCATGTCTCTACATACATACTTATCTGTGTCCCCTACCTCTTTTAAAAAAGATAACTGTAGTTGGCAGTAGTCTTGAGAGAAATTTGACACCTGAAGCTTGCTCTGACACGGTTAGACTTGCATTACTTACTAAAATGGATCAGATTTATGTGTAAGCAATTTTGCATTCGCAAAAATGTATGCTAAAGAGATTACAACGACAGTTTTACTCACAAACATTTGGTCATCTTCTATGACATTACCCTATTTAATACAAGTTATATAAAAAGTGTTCTCACTTCTTGCAAGATTCCTAAAGATACTACTCAGTTTTAAGAATCTTGTAGGAACGTCAAATATTTGAGAAATCAGGTATAGGCCTTGGACATGTTCTGTTCATTGTTAAAGGTACTGTTTCATGCAGACACTGCAGTCTTTCCAGAAGCGATAACTTGCAGCCAAGTCTAGCTTCCACACAAGAGCATGTGTTACTCAGTGAACAAACGGCACATGACATTCTCTAGTACCCTTCTAAAAGATGTACTGTATTCATGAAACTGTGTAAAAGACTAGAAAGCAGACTGTGCCTCTAGCTTGAATAGAGAACACAACAGAAATATTTCTGTGAGCAATAGTTTTAGCCAGCTAGATTTAAGTGTTTCTCATTATATTGTAATTTAGCTAAGGCCAGATGTGGAAAGAAATTCAGGCCAATGTCTAACCCTAAATAGTTTTAAAAGTACAGTATCTCATGTTGTTCTTGCAAGTTCTATTCCTTGTGGCCACAGATCGGACTAGAAGCATAGCAGCCTATATTTGTCAATAGTAGCAAGTAAAGTATTACTCACTTTTGGGTAAACTTTCCTGATGTCTTCCCAGCAGTAGTATTCAACTCTTGTACTGCCTGGATAATAATCACTAAAGGTCTAGATGGGTATAAACCATGGCTAGGGCTGAAGATAACTCTTGACATCAGTAGAAAGGTATCATATAGAGGTAAAATGGGAAACAAAACCAATTTAGCCTCTCTGTACTCCTTTCTCAGCATTTCTTTACCCTGAGAGACATGAACAGAAAGAAGTATTACATCTCTTTTTGATGCATTTTGAAACACTTGTCTTTAAAACATGGCTCACAGCTCTCTCTTTCAGCCCATTGTTCCTTTTGAAATGACGCACAGAATTATATCACACCTCAGCTCTGCAGAGAAAGAGGAGGTGGATACAAACTTGGGCCTGAGCCAAGGATGTACAACTGACTCCTGTAGCTCCATGGAGGCCACTTTAAACTGTATCAGTTTCAAAACTTCAGTGTCAGAGCTCTGAAACTTATAGGCAGCTTTGCGAGTAGAAAAAAGACAGCAGACTATATGTCCCATCTACTACTGGAGTCCAATGCAAACTGACAAGTTACTTATATCAGTAGAACATAACATATACAACCACCAAGAAGAAACAAAAACAGAGGTTCCACCAAGATTTTGCTGTGTGATCAATCTTTACTTAAGGATGAGATGTATTCTTGAATAACCTCTTTCCATTTACCAAAATATTTGTTGCACTGATAACCCAGTGTATTTCTTTGTTCCAGCTCCTTTCTGGAGCATATATAATTGATTTTTATATGATAAGTTTATGTAGGCAGGATTCATTAGACTTACATAAAGCTAGCAGGGTGCCAAAGAATAATCTAGTCAGTGATGGCTTTCTGTCACAGAAAACTGGGATGAAATAGACCTAAAGATGTCATCCAGTCAATTTCCTTAGCAGTTACTTTCTGGTATTCCCAACACCAGTATGTCTAACCTGAAAAGCTACAAGTAAGGGAAAATACATTGCCCTCCAAGGCAATCTCTTCAAAGGCTGAAAAAATCTTAGCAAGCTTTGTAGATAGACAAAAGACTGTAACTGTCGTGTAGGGTGTCTTACTTTAGGTAGGGTGTTGTTTTTCTCTCAAGACCTTTTTTTAAGTGTAGTGCACAAATACAGTCCGGGTAGAAGCTACCATGAAACTAATATAGAAGTGATTAGAAAAATCATAGAGTAGTTCTTAATGTTTCACCATCAAACTATAAAAATATATCAAATGGGTTTTCACATTAATAATCCAAATCCTTAAGTAGACAGTGAACTTAGTTAAGGTTGTATGTATATGAAGTGGAAAAGATTGCTCTGAGTTTGGCAAAGAGTGAACATTTAAAATTATCTTGACAAGTTAAGGAAATAATCTGTGCATAATGTTATGTTTCTGTGGGAATAATCAATTACAAAAGATCAAGTTGAAAACCAGCTATGCAGTAGCTTTGTAGGAAGGGCACTGAGGATGGAATGACTCACAAATCAAAGAGGCTTTACCAACTCATACTTTCACAATACAGCATAATCTCAGGTATTAATAGGACCATCGGGAGTCAAGACTGTCTAAGGAACCCACATGAGTAAAAGCCTTACTAATGGGAATACTCTGCTCTAAATACCACAATTTAGAAACTACTGTATTAGTGGAAAGCTTCCAGTGAAGACTAACAACAGTTGGTTACATAAGGGGCAGGGTGAGTGGTGGAGTCAGAATTTGGAGACTACACTGCAGTGGGAAAATTAATAAATATTTCCCTGTATCTCTTGGATGTAAGAGGAGAAGCAATAATCCTGAACCGTATATAGATGTCCTTGATTCTGTGGACAGTAAAGGGCAAAAATGGATTGTCTAGGAAAGATTATAGCAAATCCCAGAAAAAAGTCTTTTGTTAGGAAACTTTCAGGCAGAGTCCTGAGGTTGGGAATTATTTAGATAATCTTAAAAAGTCCCTTCTAGTCATATTCTTTGTTGTTCTGTCTATAATAGCTGAACATCCAGCTCCTGCTCTCAGCTAGTTTTAGAAAAGCTCATGACATGTTCTTGGCCCAATATATATAATGACTCACCCACTTAGATCATTACTTTGCTGCTGCAGACCTCATCTACACAGTGCATGCCATTCTTACCACAGACAATACTATTGTTTCTCCCTGATCTCTCCAGTTCCATCATCAAAAACCTGTGTTTCCAGACCTACCTTATGTTTGTCTTCTCAACGTATTACTGGAGGGCAGATTCCTTTTCCAAAACCACAATTGTTCAGCTTTTAATTAAGATTTATTTGTAAAAACTTCCAGTAATGCTCTAGCTATGGTTTTTTTCATCAGCAGCTCTGTGGTGGTGCCACAATTTGAAGTTCCATCTGCTGGCACATGAAGAGAGAGAGTTCTCCTTACTCAATGTTTTGGGATTCTGGTGTTATGCCAGTGCTGTGTTGCCTCAGAGCTTTTGATTTTGGTCTTTTTAATTTTGTAGAATTTAGAAGTTATTGTAGTTTTAATATTATTACTGTAGATTTAGGATTTCTGTGTAGTAGCCTAACGTTCACACATTATAACCTACTCCCTCTTTAGTAGCTCAGTCTTCTTTTCAAGATAGGACTGTAGGAAAACGCCAGGCCTGGCACCAGGAAGATATAAACACTGCAGAAGGACCTTCACACAGAGAACTCTGGCAGACCTCCAAGGGACAGTATATGTCATGAGGCAGAAGAGGATGATGTAAAGAGGGTCTTCAGACCCCAGACCCAATTTCTGCAAGGGGTGTGCCAGAGGGCGGTTCGGGGCAGGACTGAGACAAGTGGCAAAATGGGATTGGCTGGACATTATTATAAAAAATTATGGACTCAGGGGCAGGGCGCGCAAATCCATGTACAAGATCTTGAAGGTGTGAAGCTTCCTATTAAAGGTAACTCTATCTTTGTCCATTAACTTTGTACTGAGTGCCTATTTTCCAGAATTTGCGACATCATCTGTGTGATCAAAATGTGAGCAACATTGTGTTTGCATGCCTATTGGAGCAAAATACGGGGTGCAGCACAATGCCATGTGCCAGCTTTTGTCTGCTGATGGCAATAATCCCTTGAGCCAAATGCATGAATGTGATAGAACAATTGAGGGGGTTTTGCCATTTCTAATTTAGAATAACAAATGTTCTTTATATATTTCAGCTATAATTAGTTCTGTTAATAGAAATGGACTGCAGCCCACAGAAAACAAAACTGTGTGTTCACCTCTTCTTCTCTATTATTGCTGTAGAAAACCAGCTTTAAGATTCAAATACTTTATATATGGTGTAGGTAATCTATTTGATGAAAAACACACCTAAATTATATTTTCTTCCTGCTGTCATCATATTTTCAGTAAAACATTTTTTTTTCCTCCAAAGGAAATTGTGTAACAGTGCTAAGAACATGTTCCCATCCTAATTTAAAAGAATGATCCATACATTGGCTGAGGCAAAGACAATGTTCACTACCAGCAAACTTCTTTCGAATGTCAGGCTTGTCATCCTCTCTGATTCTCATAGCAGTAACAGAAACAGAAATTTCCTCAGTTACTGCCCAGTCTTCAACCTCACTTCTCAGAAAAGCACTATAAAAGTAATGAAAACTAAATTCAGATGTCTGAAATGAGCCTTCAGCGTGGAGATCCCTGTCAGATATGGAGCCATAGATATTAGATGAAAGATTGCCTCAAAAATCTGACTGAAACACAATCACACATATGTATTTAAAATGGTCTTAATTTACCAGAACGGAATGAAACTTAAACAGACCACTCAGTTAAGATGATGGGGTGATTCCAATGGCACAACTGCAATTACCATACCTCCAGTTCACTAGAAACTGCCCAAGGAGGTTGCAGCAATCTTGCTGCATATGTTCTCCATCCAGAACTGTGGTAAACCTTTTACGTGAACAACATTGATATCTAAGAATGAATAAAATTTTAGAAATAATTTATCATGTAACATGCCAAAATCTGTCTCAGTTTGTCCATGCAAGGGACCCTAGTTTGCTTTCTCTCCAGATTTTTGAAGATATGCTTATTCCAGAGGCATATTCCTTTCCAGGAGTCCTCCTAAGACTACAGCATTGTTCTGAAGCAAGGCAAAGCCCACAGGTGAAGTAAGCAAGAAGAGAGAAAGATACTTCTCATGAAGTCCTCAAGATGTGTATTTCCAGAACAGGTTAGTTCACTCTTGCACATTGCAGAAATTTCCCTGTAGTAGTTCTCCTGACCATAACGATGGAAGTGGAAAAGAAAAAGACTATGCAATCTCCCTCAGGTAGATTCTTCTGTCCAAGCATGGAAGAAAAGATTCTTGCAATCCACCAGACATTCTTGACCTGCAAATCCAGTTTGCTAAGCTATTGCCCAGGGGACAGTTGTTTAAGAAATTTCCTAATGCATACTAGCAATCTAGACAACCACTTATTCACTAATTCAAAACCAAATCTTGAATCCAGTGTTCCAGAGCTCTTGTGACTCTGCTGTGAGCTGCATAATCTATGAACATGTTGGCACACAAGTGTGCACTAATTAATAGATTCATTATCACAATATAATACACATAATCAATTATTTACATTGTCTTTGAGCCAACGTTCACTAGGTAATATTACAGTGAATGGTAAAAGTTTTAAATTATCATATTTTTATCTTTCTGTGCATGTTTAAAATCTGCATAGCTGTTAAGCATTAATTTTGTTCACAGTTGGGGTTTCTGTAAGCTGATGTCTTACTTGAACAGTTTAAAATAAGAGTTGAAATTTCTATGCCAAAACTTCATTTATTTTCAACAATCATGAGTGACAATTGTGCTGCCTGGAAAATACTTTATTTTCCTTTTATTTCTTTCTTTTTCTACTTTTACTACTGTTGTGGAAAAAACCACCTCCATCCACAGGCCATCTCCACCTTAAAATTATAAGGAACACAGATCATTTTGGTGATGACAGTATCTGTAGTGCTTTTTCCTTGCATCTATGTGTTCTTTTAAGAAGACTGAAGCAGGTAGAGCTCCTGGAAGGAGGGCAAAGGAGAGAGCCTTGCCTTTCTGCTTGGCCCTTCTTAAGCTAAAGTGCCATCTCAAGTGGCAGATGTTCCAGCAACAACAGCATTTGGCTGGCATGAGACCAGTGGACTGTAAGTCTTATATGGACCCTTCTTCTCTTCTGCTCTAATTTGTTGATTTGTATTTTCTGTATTTGAAAAGAGTTACATTTCTAGCTTTTTAAATGAAAAATGGGCCTTTCCACCCCTCGGTCATGTGCCCATCGGTAGGTGGCATCTCTTCCCTGGTGACCTGAAGCATTGTGGGCCCAGTGAGCTAGTAATAGCTCTCCCTTGTGCTGCTGCCAGTCTAGATCTACCTCTGATATTTCAATTTGGGCAGCTCGGTCAGCCTTTGTATTATTTAGTTGCTCCTCATCAGCTCAGCTTTTTGGTACATGAGCATCCACATGACGAACCCTCACAGTTTTTCTATCCGAGTGGCGATGTTTTGTCACATCCCAGAGGCCCAGATAGGCTTTCCTTTTTGTTGCCGATTGGCCTTCTTCCATCTCTCTAGCCATCCCCAGAGAGCATTGCCCACCATCCATGAGTCAGTGTAGAGATAGAGCTTTGGCCGCTTTTCTCTCTCAGCAATGTCCAAGCCCAGCTGGACAGCTCTAACCTCTGCAATTTGACTCGATCCACCTTCTCTTTCGGTGGCCTCTGCAACACGCCGCACAGGGCTCCATACAGCTGCCTTCCACTTACAGCTTGCCCCAACAACACGGCAAGAACCATCAGTAAAAAGGACATACTGTTTCTCACCCTCTGGTAGCTGATTGTATGGTGGAGCCTCATCAGCATGGGTCACTGGCTGCTCTTCCTCCTCATCAGCTAGACCAAAACTCTCACCTTCAGGCCAGTTAGTTATTATCTCTAGGATCCCAGGGCGATCTGGGTTACCAATTCAGGCGTGTTGTGTGATCAGGGCGATCCGCTTGCTCCAGGTTGCATCGGTAGCATGATGCTTAGCAGGAACCTTGCCTTTAACCATCGACCCCAGCACTGGTAGTTGGGGTGCAAGGAGAAGCTGTGCTTCTCTGCCAATCACCTCTGATGCAGACTGGACTCCCTTATAGGCTGCCAGGATGTTTTTCTCAGTTGGAGTGTAGTTTACCTCTGAGCCTCTATAGGCTCTACTCCAAAATC
>VWZO01013033.1:14532-25257 GCA_013396975.1 Bucco capensis
CCTTCTGGGCTGCCAGCGTGCACTGTTTGCTCATGGCCAGCTTCTCATCCACCAGCACCCCCAAGTCCTTTTCTGCAGGGCTGCTCTCCATCAGCTCATCCCCTAGCCTGTATTGATAGTGGGGATTGTTCCAACCCAGGTGTAGGATTGTGCACTTGGTCTTGTTGAAACTCATGAGGTTCACCTGGGCCCACCTCTCCAGCTTGTCCAGGTCCTTCTGGATGACATCTCACCCCTCCAACTTATCAATAGCACCCCATAGCTTGGTGTCATCTGCAAATTTGCTGATGGTGCACTCAATGTTGCTGTCGATATCGTTTATAAAAATATTAAACAGAACAGGCCCTAGTACAGAACTCTGAGGGACTCTTGACCTTGTTCTGTTTAATGGCAAAGCCAGCATCTAGGAGAATCTGAATGATCTTTTCTCCTTTCTCAAAAACTTCCTTTGCTGTATCCCCCTCCACAATGATATCATCAATGTACTGTAGATGATCTGGAGCCTCACCCTTTTCCAGTGTATCATGAACCAGTCCATGGCAGATGGTGGAACTGTGCTTCCACCCCGGGGCAATCTGTTCCAGGTGTACTGCACACCGCTCCAGGTGAAAGCAAACTGTGACCTTCACTCTGCATCTAAGGGAATGGAGAAAAATGCATTTGCAATGTCTATCGTGGCATACCACTTAGCTGCTTTGGACTCCAGCTCATACCAGAGCTCCAACATGTCCGGTACAGCTGCACTCAGTGGTGGTGTGACTTCATTTAGGCCACAATAGTCCACAGTCAGTCTCCATTCTCCATTTGATTTGCACACAGGCCAGATGGGGCTATTGAAGGGTGATTGGGTTCTGCTGATTACCTCTTGGCTCTCCAGCTCTCAGATCAGTTTGTGGATGGGGATCACAGAGTCTCTGTCTGTTCTGTACTGCTGGCAGTGCACAACTGATGTGGCAATGGGCACTTTTTGTCCCTCTGTCTGTAAAAGACGTACAACGGAGGGGTTACTTGACAGTTCGGGCAAGGCATTCAGTTGTCTGGTTCTGTCAATTTCTACACCAGCAGTTAGGGTCAAAGGAACAATCCATTTGAGAGGACCTCCCAGATGCCCCCTCTCCCCAAATGGGGACAGCAAAATAAAATAAAACACTGGGCCCACAGATAGTGAATTATAATATTATAATATAGTGAATAATATAATTTATCTATATTTAAATGCTACAACAANTGTCTGTTTAGAGACAGACAAGCCTAATCTCTTCAAAGGGAAAATGACGTCCAAATGTCAGAGGATCCCTGATGTTCCTTTCTCTTTAATTTTAGTCATCCTATGACAGCCACCATACTTAAGTAGCAAAACAGATGAGAGGGAAAGATGTAGTTGAAATTGACAGGTACTGTAGTCACTGTCGTAGCTAAAAGAAGTGCTAAGAGAGCACAAGATGATAGGACTTGATAGAGAATGTCAATATGGTATCAAACAGGCATGGCTGTCAGTATGGTATAGAATCTCCCATTGGCTGGTTCAGTTCTCTGTGCTTGGTTGGTCCCTCCCAGCTTCCTGTGCAAAGACTAACCCCACCCTAGCTGAACCCAGGACAGTGTCCCCAAAAAACACATGTATTTTTACATGTATTCCTAGAAAAGTAGAGCTCCTATGTTGGGCTAGCACAGTTTAGTGCAGTGGCAATTTAAAAAGAAAAAAAAAATTAAAAATTGATAATATTCTTTACAGATCCTGCAGGTTGCAAAGTTTAAGGATTATCAAGCAGTTAGTGTTACTATGGGAACTGATTCCTTGGTTATTCGCACATTCAAGGTACTTATCTCACTCTGCACTTACCTGAAAACTGCTTGGACCCTTTTGTGATTTTGTTCCAGGGCTACCCATGTTGTGTGGAAAGGGTGTTCAGTTTATTAGAAATTAATTTACAGCAGTAAGTAAAATGTGTTTTCTTTCTATAGTAATACAATAAATTAAACCAGGCTACAGTATTTTCTGGTGAAAGTTAGATGCACTTGTAACACAAGTGCACTTGTCACACTTTAAGGAGTGACAGAGCAATTAAACTTCCACTGACAGCTCCTGCGAGGCTGCAGAAGCAGTAGTGCTTAGACTGCTGCCTAACTAGCCTACCTGTGGACAGTCTTGTTTTTTCTTCTTTCTCTCATACCAAACTCTCATCAAAAACTCTCTCAATTTCCTTCCTGGAGTAAGATAAATAAAAATTGTTTTAAAAAATAGATAGCACAACAATGAAAATTCCTGTAGGTCCAAGATCAGTTTTATGTGAGAAGTTCTGGCATTTGCCTACACAGGGGAAACAAAGGTTCAGGACTCAAGCTCCTAGAGACTACACTTGAACAAGAGTTAAATTTAAGTGTCAATGAGGGTCTCTCTCACAGGTTCTCTTCTCAAAGTATCTGCCATATTGAGTTATGCCACAAAAGGCTTTGGTTTCTTCCCAGTCAGAGTGCACTCTTTTGTACAAAAGCAGTTTTTCTCCAAAGAGCTCAGAGAGTAAATTTTCACGTGCTTTGGAAGATCCAAAAAATTGGTCACGTAGACATGATTTTATTCTTCTTTTGTAAATAACTGTGTTAAGGCAAAAAATGAGCCTTGTCTCAGGAAGCATTTTTCAGTTTTTTTGGTTCTCTAAGAGGTTGCCAGTGTTCTACATTTTTGTAGAAGTCATCCTTTTCTCCTCCACAAATATTTTCTTCTCACTCTCACAATGAGAATAGAGATATACATATAACACACACATATATATATAAAATTTGTATAAAAAACAGTGTGTCAGACTCCCCATAGGAAAACCAAGAACAACACTTAATAGATTTACATTCCGTATATGTCGCAGATTTTAGGTATTCTAGAAGAAAATTTTATTCACCTTTTACTGCCTCAAAATTGTTATAAAACGTGATACCTATAACATTCTCCATGTGAATTACCTTTTTAAATTACTCCTACAAGTCTGAAATCTTCATCTGAGGCATACTGCTATAAAAGACACCGGTAAAGGTAGGAACATGACCTTTATGAAGTATGCATGTGAAAGAAAAATGTATTTGTTAACAGTGTGTTCTGAAGAATGAGAAATTGTTGTCACAGAAAATTAGGAGTCGTGTGTTCCATTATACTACATGAGAACTGACAAAATACAAGATTCTTACAGAGCTAATGGTATAACAGCAGATCATCCACAGACTGCATCTGCTAGGTACTGGGAAACTGATAAGCTGGTGATCCCTTGCGATCTAATTCAACAATAAAACCTACTAAACTAATGACAAGAAAACCCACAAAAGATTACTGAATACCCAAATATTTGCTGATACACTGTAAAAACAGGTGCACAAAATTTAAACTGGTCCCTTGATGGTTATTAACTACAGTATCTAGTATAATCTGGCCTGAAGATTTATAGGATGAAGGAGGTTAGAGAATGAAACTTAGGTTCCACGTCTCAAAGCCTTAAACCTTCAGCATTTCTGCATACTCCTGCTCTTATCTGTTACAATTCTGTCCATGAGATGTTTAGTACCTTCCAAGTATTTTGATTATTACAGTCTTCAATTTAAAAAAGTCTAAAAAAAATCACAGAATCACAGAATGTTAGGGGTTGGAAGGGACTTCTGGAGATCCTGTAGTCCAACCCCAAAAATGAAGTAGTGACGTTTTGCAAATAATTGAAGAAATGCATCTGCAAGGGGGCTTGAGGGGAGGGATGGAGATAAAAAGAATCACTTAAGCTCAGTAGTACTGGAACATGGAGTGTCAGGAGGGAAACAGCAGGAAATTTTACTTTTACTTCAAGTTCTCATTTATACTGTATGGAACTTACAGTCATATGTGACAATAGGAGTTTACTAGTGATCAAAAATAATACTATTTTAAGAACATATGACCGGTGCAAGTGCCTTGCCCTGAGCGACAATAAAAAATTGCCAAGACTGCAATTTCCTAATGTTTATGGTACAAAAATGAACTGTGAGTGTGGGGTTGGTGGGAAAACTGTATCTGCCACTGTGCTCAGTTCACAGAGAACCAACTACATCAAACGCATACAGTATGCAATACATTTTGGCATCATCTTGATAATCACAGTGGCAATTTCATTGAAGTATCTGACATGGAATTACTGTCAGTTTGCATCCAAATTCTGGGCCATTAATACATTTGGGAAGGAATGGAGTACTTCATTGTACCTCTCATATTGTCATACCTCTTGCTACTAAAAATAAACATTTTCCAGTAGCAAAGCACAGCACTGATTCTTTATCTGTTCCACATCCCACTCACACCAGAGCTACCAGAATAACCAGAACCATATTATTCTTGTGCAGGTGAATTTCCAATGATGTGCCTCTCATTGAAGATTGTTTCCATTTAACATATGACCGCCTGTTCAAAGGTAGCAATTTTTCCATGTGTTTTGAGAAAGAAAAGCAAAATCGTAAGTCAAAGAAATTTTGAGTCACGTTTCTTCAGAAAAAAAAAGAAATTGCCATTTACTCATAGAAAGTTTTCCAAAACATCTGCTTTCCCAGGGCTTTGACAGCAGAGCTCTGAATTATAAGCATATCTTCTGCTTTGGCCATCAGAAAATTGGTTCATAAATATAAACACTTTTTAATAAAATAAGCTTGCACTGTAATACTCTGTGAGTTACTGAACTCAATGCAGATACAACTGGAATCCATCCTTTCCCAAATGCTCAGAAACCACAGCAACAGTAATTATTTTTCCTCAAGTGCTTTTAAAATCCCTCCAGCCATTGTTGAGTGATTTGCAGGCTCTGCAGAAAAGCAGATGATGTACTCTGACCATTGTTCATTGCACCAGCCAATTTTATTCCATTGTTTTGGAATCCTTTTTATTGCTTGTTGCATCAGCTTATTTCTTCAGGTTGTATTTGTGTAATTGTCCTGGGCAAGTGCAATTTCTGTGTTGTATGTGGACAATGTGTAACACAGATGGGCTGTGCCCCAAGCACAGGTCTCTGGAGGCAGAAGTTAGACACCAAACAATCTTTTGGTGCCATGTGCTATTTTGGGTCACTTGAAGTGACTTGAAGTGTAACTTCAAGTTTTTTGCCACTTTAAATTTTTCCCAGTTTGGAGAACCGGTAGACGCAAAAGCACATCTCACTTGGTGAATTTCAGGAGAGAAAAGGTGTCTAAGGAGCGGCATATATAATCTGAATGATGGTCCAGTCAGCATTAACCAGGTAAAACCAAAAGGTGAAATGACACAGGCAAAGCAAGAAAAACTGTTGACAGTCCTGTCAATGCTACAAGCAGTAAGAAGTGACACTGAGGAACCACATAAGTGCTCCTCAGTATTTGATTGTCTATAAGCCAGTAGGTTGCAGAAATCTACTGATCCTCATTTCTTGTTCTAGTGAAAATGCTATGACTTGATCTGAAAGTAGGCCCAAATGAACTGAGACATTAATCTCAATTACCTAACTGGAGGCAACTCAAGCCTTTGGCTATGCATACTATTTTGATTTGAAGTGGCTCACACATGGAAAACAAAAGGAATTGAGTACGGAGAACAAGGAGTGACTACTAGGTAATAACATCACAGCTCAGTTTCCAACCAGTAGAAACAAACACATAGTTTATGTTTTAAACAGTATTTCCTTAGGAAATTATTCTGAAAAAAAACAAACCATGACATTTCAAAATATCCTTGGTTTATTATTCAGCTTTATTTTACTGCTACTTTTCAGTACCATTTAAGAATTGGTACAGAGATGAAGAGCAGCTGCCTTCTTTTGATTTGTCTTAATGCAGCTCTCTTACTTAAAAAAAGAAACAAGATGCAAAAAATCAAAACAAACAAAAACCCAACACATCAGCTTTAATCAACATTAGCACTATGTTCTCCCTCTGGACATCTCAACCTGCAGGTCCTCATTTTCTGCTATGTGGTCTGTGTATACACTTACATCACACTATCACAATGAATCGCTGTTGTAGGGCTCAGCTATCCCATTTCAATATTCTAAATAAAGAAAAGGATCATTTCTGAGTTATTTAAAATGTAAGCTTTTAGTGAATTACTGGATTGAATGTGCTGAACATGTAAGCAGACTTATCCTGTGCCTAGGTACTTTCTGTGACATCACTACTCCAGAAAGCAAGAAGTCCAGGAGGTTCCTGGAGGGTGTAGAAGATAACTTCCTGACACAGTTGGTAAGTGAGCCAACCAGGGGAGATGCCTTGCCAGGCCTGCTGTTTAGGAACAGAGAAGGACTTGTGGGAGATGTGGTGGTTGGAGCCCATCTTGGGCACAGCCATCATGAAATGACAGTTCACAATTCTTGGTGAAGGCAGAGTTGAGGAGCAGAATAAAGCCCCCATAATCCCAGAGAAACAGCAACTTGTTACTCCACCTAGAGACAAGTCTATGGGGCCAGAGGAGATCCACCTGACGATTCTGATGGAGTTGGCAGAAGAGATGGCCAAGCCACTCTCCATCCTTTATCAGTAATCCTGGTTAGGTAGGGAGGTCTACCTAGACTTCAGTAAAGCCTTTGCAACTGCCTTCCACAGCATTCTGCTGCAGAAGCTGGCAGCTCATGGCTTAGAGAGGTTTACTCTTCACTGGGTAAGAAATTGGCTGGATGGCTGACCCTAGAAACTTGTGGTGAATGGAGTTAAATCCAGTTGACGGCCAGTCACAGGTGATGTTCCCCAGGGCTCAGTATTGGGGGCTGTTCTTTTTGATGTCTTTCTTTATGTATGATCTGGATGAGAGGATTGAGTGCATCCTCAAAAAGATTGCAGATAGCACCAGGTTGGGCAAGAGTGTTGATCTGCTTGAGGGTAGGGAGGGAGGCTCAGCAGAGAACTCTGGACAGGCTGGATTGATGGGCCAAGGCCTATGGGATACGGTTCAACAAGGTCAAGTGCTGGGTCCTACACTTGGGTCACAACAACCCCATGCAATGCTACAGGCTTGGGGAAGAATGGCCAGAAAGTTGCTCAGCAGAAAAGGACCTGGGGCCATTAGTCGACAGCTGTCTGAATACAAGCCAACAGTGTGCCCATGTGGCCAAGAAGGCCAACAGCATCCTAGCCTGTTTCAGTGTTCCCATCAGGAACAGGGAAGTGTGCTTCAGCACTGGTGAGGCTGGACCTCAAATACTGTGTCCAGTTTTGGGCCCCTCACTAGAGGAAGGACACAAATTTGCTAGAGTATGTCCAAAGAAGGGCATCAAGGCTGTTGAAGTGCCTGAGTCTGCAGCACATGAGTCTCATGAGGAGCAGCTGAGGGAACTGGGATTATTTACTCTGGAGGAAAGGAGGCTCACTGGAGACCTTCTTGCTCTCTACAACTACCTGAAAGGAGGCTGTAGTGAGGTAGGGGTCAGTTTCTAGTGACAGGACAAGAGGAAACGGCTTAAGGTTGTACCAGGGCAGGTTCATGTTGGATACTGGGAAAAATTCCTTCACTGAAATTGTAGAATCATAGAACAATTACAGCTGGAAGAGACCTTGAATATCATCAAGTCCAGCCTTTGTCCCAGCCCTATCAACTTGCTAAATGATGCCCTGCAATGCAACATCTAACAACATCTAATGTCCACAGCTTTTCTTTCACCCAGTAAGCAGGTCACCCAGTCATAGAAGTAGCTAGATATAGGAACAGGGTTGCCAGGGATGTAGAGCAGTCACCATCCCTGGAGGCATTCAAAAAACTTGTAGACTTAGCACTTCATCACGTGGTTTAGTGAAGAAGACAGAAAAAATAATGACCTCCACGCCATTCGATATGAATCAAGAGAAAGCCATTTATTTGTGATAAGATCAAGCCTTTATAACTTTTCTGTGCAATCATGCATATACTGATTGGTGCAAATTTATTTTCCCACAGCAAACAGAACAAACAGATTGGTTAAGTGTGCAGTGTGGGTGAACTTCTTATTGGCTAACAGAGCTGCTAATTCTTCCATCTTCTTCTGCTATCCCAGCTGGGTTGTCTTTCCTTTCTTATCTTAGGACACCTCCTCTGCCCAAGGTCCCTGGCTGGTTCACACAATACTTCCATTTTTATGAACCATCTGCTTTCCCACAGATATCTCCCAACAGTTTAGTGGGCCTGGTGGTGTTAGGTCGATGGTTAGACTTGATGATCTCAGAGGTCTTTTCAACCTTAATGAGTCTGTGATTCTATGAATGAGCTATGAAGTACTTCTGTTCTCTGGCATTGCAGCCTGCAGATTTTCCTGTCCACACACCCAGCCTGGCAGCATGTTATACACTTAGCCTTTACAAGGAACCAAGGAACAAGTTCAAAGAATGTGTCACATGAGATTGTGAAGTGGCAGCACAACAGTCTGGTGGGTAAGAAATGACAGAAGTCACTAAAGCAGCAACAGGTGTCCAGGGAGCAACAAATAAAAGACTCATTGTTGTAAGCTGGGGCATGTGGCTACACGGGTATCCCACCCAGTCTGAGCCTTGTTTAGATGGTATGTTCTGACACAAGTACACAAGCACTTACAGTGCCTCAAAGCAGAGGAAATAGAGGGAGACGCCAGGAGAAACCAATGTAAATGTGTCCTAATTTGAGTCAAAATAAAGTATTCCATGGCATATATGTCATATTCAGTCCTTGAGGCTTTGATTTCGAGCATGGGCCTTGGGGTCTCTTGCATGTGGCCTAAGACCAAGCAAACAGGTGCTTAATTGAGCTAATTAGCAGCTAATGAACAACTAGTATCATAGAATCATAAAATGGCCCAGGTTGGAAGGCACCTTAAAGATCATCTAGTTCAAACCCCCCTGCCATGGTATAGTACACAAAAGGAGAGGTCTGGGTCTCTACCTGGCCATAAGGTTGAGTACCTGAGTCCTGTGAAGATCAGAAGATCAGCTCTGCTCCTCAGGACTCTCTCTGTTCTGCCTTCAGTGCTGGATGACTGAGCACCCTGAGCTTTGTGAAGATCAGCAGCTGAGCTCTGTTCCTACAAGACTACCTATTCAGCCTTCCATCTCAATTCAAGTGTTCCTGAGTTCCAGGATAGAGACTCCTGAGCCTGAGTCACAGCTGCTGCTCAAGTCCTCCTGCTACAGCATCAGTGGTGATGTAGTTATCATCAAAACGGATTTGGTTCTGGCATTGGTTTTGTGTGTGTATTATAGTAAACTAAACTCTTCGTTTTCTTGTTATTTTCATTAAAGTAGTTTAACTTTCATTTCCAAGTCATAAGCCTCTCTCTCTCTTTCTGTTAATTTCCCCTGTCCCTGGGTTGGTGGTTGACCCAGCCCTAACCCTTGACATAAAGCTACCCAAACTGTCATCAGCCATCAGAGAAACTCTGCTTGCAAGCTGCCTTCTTTTCCCCACTTCTATGGTGATCCAGATGTTGAGATTGTTCAGAGCCAGCTTAACAAAGCCTCACTTCTAGTTGCTCACAGATGTGTAATAGCAACAAGAGTGACAAACAACTTTATTGCCTAATAATTCTGCTAGGTGAAAGGTAGAAATTATCTAGAGTAAGTCACTAATCTACTTCAGGCATGAGAGGCTGAAATGACAGTAACCTAAACAGAAAAAATATCAACTAGATGTACAAGCAGGAATATCAATAAATAGATGAAATTTGAACACACACTTTAGAAATATCTCAGAGAGCTGTCCAAAACCAATGAGTCTGGCTTTGTACACTCGCTTCCGGAACACTGCTATCACAATGCCTATTCCAGCGATACTCTAGTGCAAATGAAGCTCCTGCTCCAGGCTTGGCATTGAAAGAAATGGCCTCCACAGAAGTGAAAAAGAACAGTTCTACGTAACTTAGGAGGTAAAGCAACATGGTAGGAGATGTGGAGTGAAATCAATCCAAGGGTAAAAGAAAGACTATCCACGCTAAACTATTTGTTAAGAGAAGGCCACCAGTTTCATTTCTGGTTGTATTTGAAGAGCCTAGTGCAAAAAGCAACAAAGGAGCTTAACCAAAGGCAAGACACACACAGCTGAATGCTGTTTGCACAGGGGTTTGGTGTGTGAAGAATGTTGAAAGCCTCAGAGCTTGCAGGGCAAGAAACTGAGCAGAGAGTTTGTGCATATCTAAATTTTGGGCTTTGACATATCTAAACAAAAAATAAGCACATAAATCCTCTTTTAAACATAACCCTTCTTGTGAAGAAAGGTGTCTTTATAGGATGTCATGAGGTGCTATGGAGGTTTTCGGATTTGTTTCTGGTCTGGGCTAAAAATTTAAGCCAGACAAAACAGCACAGAGAAAAGCAGAATGTACTAGTTTTGAAAGTGTTAAACAGGACCAAAACCTATGCCAGAAAAAGAGATCTCTGTAAAGAGAGGATGTTTTTTTCACAGTATATAATACATCACAGCAAAACATTCATCTGCTTCCAGAATTCTCAACAGTAACAAAAATAAATTTCTCTTCAAAACAGATGAAGCTATGACTTTTGAGGATTATACCAAATAATTTTTTTCCATCTGTATTCTTATATACGAAAGTCCATTATTGAAAGTAGCACCGAGTCACTTTATCACAGAATCACACACAGAATCATTTGGGTTGGAAGGGACTTCAAGAGGTCATCTAGTTCAACCCCCCTGCAGTGGGCAGGGACATCCCCAACTAGGTCAGGTTGCCCAGAGCCCTATCAAGCCTCACCTTGAATGCCTCCAGGGATGGGGCCTCAACCACCTCCCTGGGCAACCTGTTCCAG
>VWZO01013034.1:0-32345 GCA_013396975.1 Bucco capensis
CTTATGTATGTGTTGATGCTAATTTTGCTTGGCTACAAATATTCTGTCTAAGTGAAATAAGTGATTTATTACAGTTTGTGTACAGAAATTATGTTGTAGACAACAGAAAATAAAGAGAGAAACTGTCTGAACTCATCACAAAGGGGATATAGCAGCCTTTTAATTACTCAAATTCACAATACAGTTATGGTAATGGATTCCAGACTTCAGCTTTCTGGTGCATAAATCAAAACAAAAGCTGAGTTCAGTTGCTCACCTATAAGCACCTAGTGCCCCACAAGACATGCTGAACCATCAGCATGAGGTCAGCAGATTCAGTGCAGGCTCTGTGGGAAATTCACTCCCTACTGAAGGAGCAGCTGGAGAGCCTGCAGCAGAACCCAGGGCACTTCAGAGGGTACTTAGACAGCTGTGCTTGGGACATTGAACAGTCTCAGGAGTCTTCAGCACTGCTTAATGCTACACACTTTTCCTTCTGACAGGAAACTACAGCAGTGCATTCAACTTAGGATAAAAAATGAAAGTCATGCCAAAGCTTTACTGATGTCAGACCAGGCAGAAGAAACTTAGAGATGGGTAGGATTTTTCTGAACCTAATGAAAACTCCTAAAAGTTGACCCAAAAGAAAGAATAATTAATGAAATGTTGAAATGATTCTCACATTGTCTAACCTGTAGAATCAATTCTTAGATTTTTAAACAAGTTAGGAAAGATAGAAAAAATGATTGAGAAGAATTAATCCTCAGATAAATAGGATTAGCCTTAAAGAATGAATAAAACACATTTCTTGGGTAGATAGTAGAACAGAAATTCTACATTTCCTATATTTAATTCTATTATGAAAAACACAACCTTTTACACAATAAGAAAATCAATAATAAATTATAGAATGTTCAGGATCACCTCTAAACTGTCTCTTTTTTAAGCAGAGTCTTTATGAGACTATTGAATCTCAATCTGAAAGCCTAAGCTTAGACACTGATGGCAAAGCCACTAAATTGTTTGTTTCTTGTGCTTCTAATGGGATGATACATTCTGTTGTTCTAGGATTAGTAGAATTATTAATGGATTAATGATAATAGAAGTATTAATGAACCTGTACTTGAAGAATGATTTTAAAAGATTTTCTCTTTATTTAAGTAACTGATTCTCTGAAGATGCTGTCTCTGATACTGACTATGCAAAGCTTATTCTCAGGCTACAAGGAAGAGACAAATAGAAAGCCATGCTTTTATACCAGTGTATCTGAAGCTTCTTCAGTATCCACTTTGAATGTTTTCCAATCCAAGGCTAGAAGTTTCTTCCATCTTACAGTCTATAACAATGCTTCAAAGTACAAAATGCAATGAAATGGTTATTTTCCACATTTTAACAATCAAATCTATTTTGTAAGATTGTTATTCTTATCCAGAACACTATTCTAAAAACCAATGAAAATAAAGATAATCTGCCATCTAAATCATCATCAGTACACACTTATTTTTAAGAATGTAAAATAGTGTCTACATTAAATTATCAAAATTTCAAACTGGAAAATGTTTGATTACAAACTAATAAAAAAATCTAGAGATTAAAAAAGCATCCAGATGTGCACTACTGCCAGAGGTTAAATAACAAAATCTGCATGAATTTTAAAAACAGCAAGGAAAAACAACCAGAAAAAAGCCTTCCAGAACAGCTGACACTTTGTACCAATAGTATTTGTAATTTAATCTGATTTAATCTGTTAAGTTTTACCAGGACTCACGCAAATGATCTGAAAACATTACAGATGAACTAAAAGATGCTAACAAACTGAAATAGCTCAGCTAAAGTGCAAATGAATTAATGCAGTTTCTCTAAATAAAAAATAGATTTATTTAAGTGACCAAACCCACTTCTTTCCAATGCTTGTGGTACCTAGCCAAGCCTTTCTGCTTAAACTGCTTTTAATGTCTGACTAATTGATAGTCAGGGGCAAAACTAGAGAGTCTCACAATCTGTCTTGCCAATTCGAGGCGTACGTAAAGTGTTGATTCAAACAGAATAAAGCACAATGTTTTGCATTAGAAAGATGTCACAGTCCTAGTCTGTTTTTAATAAATAATTCCAGCATTTACAATGCAAGCAGAACAACAGTGCAGTAACCATTTGTCTGGCATCAGTCTGCTGACAATTCCTTGGAAGGCATGTTGAGAGGCAAGTGTGCAGCGCAGTCCCCAGGAGGCATTGGCATGTTTCATTATGACAGTCCTTGGCAGCTCATCAGTTCTACTCAGGAAGTGATCAGCCCCTACCAGCAGCCCAACTAATTTGTTTCTTATTTCAGCTTTAATATTCTCCACCCTCTGGCCTTGTTGTTTCTCTCCAAAGCAACAAAGGCAAATAATCCCATTGAGACTAGACTCTGGGCTACCCAACCCAACCCAATGCAAAGGGCAGAAGTGTACAATGCCCAGCATCACCTACTGTGCTACTGTTCACCCAAGAACATGAAGGGAAGAAGGATGGCAACTACTTCTCATTGATGAGTCAATATTTTTAATTAAACTGCATAAAAACCTGTCAAATGGTTTTAGAGCAGAGCATTCTTGTCAGATATTCTTTGAGGTTGTTCTCTTTTAATGAAATCTGTCACTCATTAAATTCATTCAGATCACTTCCAGACTTCAGTGCAACAAGCTTTGAATTGCCTTCAGTCCAGGGCTTCATGAACAGAAAGCTTAGCTTCCCTAGCTGAGTATAATTACATTGATTTGTTTCTACTTGGTATTACATATTCAGGTGCAATTAAGCAATTACTCTAAGTTTCCATACTGAAATAAGACACCTTGCAGAAGTGGCCTTGCCACAGTGGAAATTGCCTCCTTTTAGCTGAATTAAAAAAATATGAGAACTCTCCTTGAGAACTGCATGAAAGTCAAAACATGTCTGTTAAAAAGACAGGAATCTTGTGGAATCCCATTTTCCTTAGGTAGTAGCCTATAGGAGCTTAGTACCTGGGATAATCCATTCATAGCAAAATCCCTATTCTAGAAAAATCAGTAATAAATTCTTGTCTCCATGACTGGAATTTCATTCAAGCTATTTGCCTATTCTCATTTTTCTGTGATTAATTTTAGCAGATTATCTTTTAAATAGCTATTTATACCCAAATATTATAGATATAACCATGACTTCTAGTTGGTTTTGGAATCAGCTAATGAGGTGATGGAGGTTGTACAATAGATCACATCTCATTTCTGTGATCTAGGAGCAAGAGCTTTTGTATCACTATTGAAGCTTTTTGTCACATTAACACATTAGAGTTTATATGTTTGACTGCATCCTTTGTAACAGTATTAAATATACATACTGTTTGGATTGTGTCAAGAAAAGGATTATACAAAGAAAACATTAGACTTCACAATCATGTAGTGCTAATTTTAATCTATCAGTCCATTTGCAGTCATCTGCACAATTAACTTGTCTGACCAAAGAGACAAGGAGCTTTAGCTTGAATGCAGGCTTGATTCTACACATGTGTGGAGGATTTTCTGCCAAAACAAGATCAGTAAACTGTCATTCCCAGCACTACCTGTCTATTGGCATCCTGGTGATCAAGGAAGCAAGGCAATTGATAATATATATGTCATAATGACTGAAAAATGAAACAGAAGTATATCCGTATTCGTGACTAGGCTTCGCAAACGAAGCTCCAGGGAGGNAAAACAAACAAACAAACAAAAACTTTCTTGTAAAACAGCAACAGTTTTCCTCAATACATGAAACTCTCAAGAGGAACAGATATATCAGAAACAGATATGGCAGCAGCAACTTACCTAACACAAAGCAACACACTTTGGCATCTGTAAACCTTACACCACCCTTTACCCTCACTATGGTAGTGCCATCCTTAACTATTGGCAACTCACCATCAGTAGAGAGAGTCTTGGTATTTGCATTCTCTTCTAAAGTTACAATCTTTTTAAAGAAATTTGCTAATATAACCAGCATTCCTAATCTTCAGTGCTTCTTTTTAAATGCAAATAATGTGTCTAGATGTCTAAATAAATGCATCAGGATTCAAAATGTTGGCCTGAGTTTATAAACAGTAAAATGGTCTCCGTATTTTCTCTTTGATAAATACAGCAAATCTTAACATAATGAGAAGGAGCAAGACAGAATGTAATGACATGATCCAAGCAGTGATGGGAAACATTTACATATAGGATTATATCACTTTCCTTCAGACCTCAGTTCTTCAGAAAAAAGTCCCTCACAGCCCTTATGACTCAGGCAGATTTGGTTGTATAAACTAATTTTCAGTCCTCTGTTTTCTGTAGTGAGTTTCCACATTATAGTAACTAAAATAAATGCAACTCTTTCAAAAATTATAAAGCTATAAAATATGCAGTTATAAAGCTATAAAATATGCAGGAATATCTTTGTAGTTTTCTCAAATCTTGATCAAAACATGTTATGCACCACATCCCAAATCTCATCAAATATCCAACCTTGTTAAACCTGAAACTGGGTAAACAGAAACAGCAGTACTTCAAGAGAACTGAGCTTTTCATAGGGTGTTCTGGCAGCTCAGTGGACAACTACTATCTCCTGCCATGGAATCAAAGGCAGATAAACAACACCTCAGTCTGCAGCAGCATTTTACTGCCAGGAAGACTGAAAGCAATTTTAAAAGTTTCAAATTCTATTAAGAATACTGTCAATCTAGCCTTTCTTCTGAAATAATTGCTTCTTTATATCTGTGTTGAAAATGAATTCTGAATGAAAGTTAAAAAAAAATCACTGAATATTTTGTCAAACATTTAGGACTCTAGGATGAGGGAAAGGATGAGAGTTCTTCTTAGATTCTGGGATCATTTTCCCTCTCTGTCCCAAACTTTCCCATGCTAGTTTTAGTTAATTTAGGTCTATATTCATTACATCCTTATGTGATTCTTTAAAATCAGGGCCATTACCTCTAGTTGTCCTCACTTCACCAACAGGAAATGTAGACAATATAATATCCTTTCTAGCTCAGATGCGTTTTCTGCCTGTTTGAAATGTTATCTTTGATGCTACACTTACACAGTGCACCATACTCATCCCAAATATCAGCAGGGGACTTTCACCTGATATGTCAGCTATCTCCAGTTGTGTCATCCCACACTTCAATAAGCAGCATGTGAAGCACTGGATCATATACAATCTTAGTGGAATCCTCATTAAAATGCTATAATTAAGGAATTATAAAATTATATTATATAATATATATATATAATTATAGAAAATTAAAAATATAAAATTAAATAGTATATAAAAAGTATTATCTATAAAATTAAATTATTATATAAAAATTAAATATTCTATATTATATATAGAATTAAATATTATATAAAATTAAAAATATAAAATTAAATAGTATATAAAAAGTATTATCTATAAAATTAAATTATTATATAAAAATTAAATATTCTATATTATATATAGAATTAAATATTATATAAAATTAAAAATATAAAATATAAAATAAATATTATATATTAATATATATTTTATATATATAATAATATAATTATATAATTATATTAAGGAATTAAATACTTAGTATAAGGAGACTTCCATGCATTACTCTTCTAGAAGCAAACATTTCAATCTGTAGTCCACGTTACAGGTTATACAAGGAATTACACTACCTAATAACATTGTTTCTTTTACTTAAAGTCTTCTGGTGTATATTTCCTCTCAAAATATAAACAGTAAGCCAGTCCACATATAGCAGTTACAGTCATGAACAGTTCAAGGAGACAAAGAATGATGGATTTCAACACAGAACTTCTTTGAACTTGATAAAAGACTAATTTATTTCATTCTGTGGATAAGAACACCAAGTGCCTATGAGTACCATAGCTATTTCAAGTATATTAATTCAATGGAGTTTTTATTAGAAATGATTTTTTCATAGTAAAGTTTTAAGTGCTGATGGCAGTGGAATATTCAGAGAAGTTTCAGTCACAAAACTGGTCATATTTAGGGCAGAGCTTTCAAGGTAGTTGGCTTCAGGACTGCTCTGACTTAATTCTGTAAATTTTATTGTATTTGAAGCTTCAGTTTCTCATTTCCATTGGTAAAATAAATGGAAACATAAATCATACTTGTACTAAATATCTCTCTCATTGTTCTTGAACTTAATATCTAGAGAAAAAGCAAACTGTAAACTTCTGAAGGTTATCCATAACTTGTTTGTGAGCTCTGAGTTGTTTCTTTTTGTTACCAAGCTATGTTCTATTGTACAGATACAATCTCAATAATGTGGATAGCTGATAACTGTTTATTTCTTCTGATACAAAACCTTTCCCTCCCTCCTGTGTGATATTTCCAATTTATTGAAACAAATAACAGACATCTATAAAATTTATTTTTGCAGCATGCTTTTTCCAGTGCAATAAAACATCAAATCAAAGAAAATATACAGTCCCAATGTCCCAGTATTTAATTATGCCATCCAGTTTTCAGGGTTTTTTTCTTTTTCTTTAAAGCCCTTGTGAAAGCAACATCTAGGGAATTTCACAGCTCATGAAATCAAATCTTGGCCCTAAGAGGGTGAATCACAGAACTCCCACTGATTTCAGTAGGGCCCAGAATCTCATTAATGCCTTTCAACAATTACTATCCTATTAAATTAAATATATAAATATACATTTCATCCTTAGAATTGTAGAATGTTCTGAGTTTTAAGGCACCCACAAGGATCATCGAATCCAACTCTCATCTCCTCACAGAACAACCCCAAAAGTCACACCATTGTTCAGATACTTCTTTAATTCCGTCAGGCTTGGTGCCATGACAACTTCCCTGAGGACCCTGTTCCAGTGTTTGACCACCCACTGGGTGGAAAACCTTTTCCTAAGATCTAATCTAAACCTCACTTGATACAGCTGCATGCAGTTCCTTTGAGTCCTATCAGCTGTCACCAGAGAGAAGAGATCAGTGCCTGCTCCTCCATTGACATCATGAGTAAGTTATAGATTGGGATGAGATCTCCCCTCAGTCTCCTCTTCTCCAGACTCAACAAACCAAGACTTCAGCAATACATCATATGGCTTCCCCTCTACACCCTTCACCATCTTCATGGCCCTCTTCTGGATGCTTTCCAACAACTTAATATCCCTCTTCTATTGCACTGCCTCAAACTGTACACAATACCTGAGGTGAGGCCACAGCAGTAGAGAGTAGAGTGGGATAATCACAGAATCCCAGAATCCCCAAGGCTGGAAAAGACCCCCAGGATCATCAAGTGCAGCCTATGACCCAATACACCACAACATCTAAACCATGCCACTCAGTGCCACATCCAATTTTCTCTTAAACACCTNTCCAGCACCTCAACATCCTTCCTGAAGTGAGGGGCCCAGAACTGGACACAGTACTCAAGGTGAGGCCTCACCAGTGCAGAGTACAGGGGGAATCACCTCCCTTGACTGGCTAACAATGCAATGCTTGATGCACCCCAGGACACAGTTGGCCCTTTTGGCTACTAGGGCATGCTGCTGACTTATCCAATTTGCCATCTACCAGAACCCCCAGATCCTTTACTGCAGGGCTGCTCTCTAATTGGGTTTTTGCTGCACGAATTTTCTATCTACAGTGACAAACAGCACCTCTGTAATTCTCCCATGTTGCCTGACCTTGCTTCCACTGGCCATACACTTTCTTTTTTTGCCTAAACCTCAGAAGAAGCTCCCTGCTCAGCCAAGCTGGCCTTCTGCCTTGCCTGTTTCACTTCTGACATTTTGGAGTTGCCTATTCCTGTGCTCTTAAGAGGTGTTACTCAGGCACAGTCTGACAATCCCTTGTGTTCTCCTGTGGCCCCTGGTGCCATAACTGTGCCCACAGCAGAGGGAGCATTAAACTCATTGCCCACGGGAAAGTGTGGGGAGTGATACCCATGTTCCTAGAATCCTTGGANTCAAGCCTAGCCACGACTTACAAGAGGTGTTACTTCAAAAGTGGCCAGCAGTGATGGATCCCAGCACCTTCAAAAGCTTTTTCCCTGGGAACAGTGATGAGCTGCCTGAAGAACTGCCTGAAGTCTGCTATTCAGAGTTGAAGTTTTGCTGGCAGTTTTCCTCCTGTCTCCAGAGATTTTAAACTCCACTGCTTCACGGTCACTGTAGAGAAGCTAACCATCTATTGCCAGTTCACCCACGAGATCATCTCTGTTAACAAGTAACAAATCAAGGAGGGCACCTTTCCCAGTTGGTTCCCTTAGTACCTGTACCAAGAAGTTATCATCTGGACCTACTTATGGCTGCAATGTGGTATACCCAGTTGACATTTGACAAGTTGAAGTCTCCCAAAAGAGTTTTGCTTTTCCAAAATCTTCAGAGAAGTAAGAGAAAGACAGGTCCTAGAATTACTCATATCAGTGACAGAATCCACATTACCTCCCCTGCCTTTGCAGAGAAATGGCAATATTTTGTGTAATAATAGACCTAAAATTCTTATTTCACTCAGGATTGTGCAAAAGCTTTGCTTTAAAAGAAAAGAAAATATTCAAGAACTTACCAAATAATATGCCTTTTTTAGTTCTATAGATAATGAACTTGATGATAATTGATAATGAACTTTTTTCCTGAAAAAGTAGAATGTGTATTCTCCCCCAGCTTCATATTTTAAGCCTCTGAGACCTCAGCTCCTGAATTTTAGACTCTCCTCTCAGAGAAAGTCCCAGAGAATCAGCCACTGTATTTTCAACTGTGTTTATCACAGACAGATGTTCCATGCAAAAAATCTTTTCTCATGTTATTTCTTTGCTAAAAGTCAAGAACAGGCTAAGAACAAAAAGGAAACATTAACCACAGTAACTATAAAGCCTTTTGCTGACTGTCTATTTGGGATGCAATTCTCATCCAGCTCTTTTTTTATTTTTTTGATCATTTTTAGAGGCAATTATTAAAACTTATCACTGAAATAATACAAAGAAATTACGTAAAATAAGACATAAAAAAATAACATATAAAATTATGCATTTCTGTCAGTTATTGATGATGGATGCCAAAAGGCTATCCAAACACCCCTTCTAAATAAATCTTTCCAACCTATATGGAGCTGCCAATTGTTAGTATCTTTATGTATATAAGACAGTCAATACATAAAACTATTAAATACTTGCTCTAATGACAAAGTAAGTAAATTACTTAGAGATAAACCCTAGGCATCCAAGAGTATCAGCTCTTGTCTAACTATTACTCCAAGGTTTTCTCAGTGAAGTAGAAGAGCTCTTTGGAAGAACATAGTTAATAATATGTGCTGCCAAAGCAAACCTCTCTACTCTTTCCTACTGAACTCTGCCTTTACTTGTGAAGCAACAAACATCCACTCTGCAAAAAAAGAAATGTCACAGTATCTGCTTTTCAGGTCATAAGCTTTTTATCTGATATGCTGTTGCTTCCATTGATTCATTAATTCTATGGAGCTGCATGCAGTTTTGCATTCATTATTTTACCTGTTCTGAACTAGAATAGGTTACAAGTCTCAAAGGCTCCTATTTTTTCTTTTTTATATAAAAAAGTCTCCTAAAAACAAACTGCCTATAAGATAAGGCTGTACACAGTAGTATTTGATGTATTACATCTCACTGGTATCTGACAACCCTTACTCCCTGGTGATGCAATTCTTTTCTAATAATTTAGTCTCAGTCTATTAAAAGACAATTATAGATAATACATCTAGGCAAGTGGGGAAGGATGTCCAGAGCAGTACTTATAGAAAGGTTATCAAAGCACAATTCTCCAAAAAAGAAGTGTGCTATTGATTTTTTAATCATTTCAGACAGAGACTTTTATATAGATTTTCTAAAGGATTGAACATAACCAGAAGAAGCTGGAAATGGATTTCAACTTTGCTACTTCATATGTCATAATAATAGATTTCTTTTATTTCATTTACTGCTAAGTAAAGAACATAGCTAGCCATTCAGAAGTCATCTTACAATATAGAGAGACTTGATAGACTTTCAAATCTGTTGCTGTCTTGAATGTTACAAGATTTCATATTCCACACAACTCCTGATGAACAATTATTTCCACACTGTGCATAAATTAATACAAAATCAGAAGCAGTCTTTGAAGCTTTTCCTATGTGCTGCTGCAATCAACTGAGCTTTTAGTGACAAGTTGGCCACAGAGTAAAATAGGACCTTTAGTAGCATTCTGCTTCAGAAAACATTTCTGAATCTAGGAATCAGGAGAACTTAGAGCATGCTTACATTTTTGTTCAGATAAGAATGGATTTAAAGGATGGTTTGTCTAATTAAAATACAAGGCTTCAGAGAGTCTTTTACAAACTCTTAAATAGAAATCATTTACTAGGACATGTGGCCTAATAACTGTCTGCCTATCCATATAGTCTCCATAACAATAATGCAAGATGCAAGGGGGTGAGTACTTCACAAGATACACAACACTGGAACTTAGCAAAATAAAGCATTAATGCAGGTATTGTACTTTAAAAATTTTACTTTCAACATTTCCATGTAAGTCGTGGTGGCTAGGCTTGGCGAACAAAGCTCCAGGGAGGGCTCCATCCATGCTCCTCCTCAGCGCCTTTTCCAAGCGCGCTGATAAAAAGAGGATAGCAGATAGCACCCTCGAGCCTGCACTAGGGATTTTTTTAGGTGAGACACAGCATGTGCAGAGCTGGACCCACCCTTTAGTCCTAAGGTTCATCTGCCAGGGCCTAGCAAGCTTGGACGCTGGCAGCCAAGTCCTTAGGACGGAGGTTTAACCTCTTAGCTGGAAGGCCTTCCAGGGCTAAACGAGCTCCATCTGCCCGGGTTTGGAATCAGAGTTGTCCTTCTCCTAGGATGACTGCCAGAAGGCTAATGAGCTCATCCTACCCATGCAAGGATTCTAGGAACATGGCTATCACTCCCCACCCTTTCCCGTGGGCAATGAGTTTAATGCTCCCTCTGCTGTGGGCACAGTTATGGCACCAGGGGCCACAGGAGAACACAAGGGATTGTCAGACTGTGCCTGAATTTCCATGTAAAGAGTGAAGGGAAATGGAGTCAGGAACAGGGAAGTCCTGAGGCTGTGCTTGACATTTCCAATGAGCAGACATGCTCATTGTAGCCTATTGCTAGTTTTCAGGCTTAGAGCATTATCATAGAATTGTAGAGTCATTTAAGTTGGAAAAGACACAAAGGAGCTCACAAACATCTACTGTACCTTCCTATACCCATCATAGACTATCAAGCCACTAGTATGGAAATGAGTCTCATAAGAAGCCTTAGGTTACAGGGAATCTGCCTGCTTGCTGGATATCCTTCAAGTGGGTCAAGGAAAGGAGATCAGAACTATGCCTGTATTGCCCATATGAACAGTGACAACATCTCCACCATGGTGGAGATTAACAGAAGACTCTTTTCAAGAACACTGAACTCCAGGTTTCTTCTTTTGGAGACAGTGAAGTGTCTTCGTCCTGTTAAGCCTCTATGCTGATCCTTGAGTATTACTTTTCCTTGGCTCTGAACTTAAATTTTTGATCTTAAAACTGGAATATGCCATAGTCTTTACAAATTAACATATTCCTGGTTATACTGTTGACTTATAAAGTAAATAGCATGAAGTTTTCTTATAGTATGACTTTACATCCTATACAGCATAGCTAAAATATTTTAATTTCATTTCTTATCACACACATTCATAATGAAAAAAAAAAAAAACAACACCTAAAAATGGTGTGATTTAAAGCACATCCTTGACTAAACTGATAAATTAGTTCAGCATCTGAGATATGGAAAAGGTATCAAATGCACTATTTATACATGCTAAATTCACCACTATATAACAGTACACTAATGATTCTGTGACTGCTATGAACATCAGATGCTTAGGGTGACCTGACAAGGTTGTTTCAACACTGTCCCAATGCTTCCTGCCAGGCTACAATATGTTGGTCATAGGCGACCTAGCAACTATTAGTTTGGAGAAGAACTGTGTTATAAATCTCACCTAAACCTTGAGTTTCTTGTTAATGACCATGATTTTGCAGTCTACATTTTAAGTATACATGATGATGGCACCCTCTTCTGGATAATCCACACAGAAAATAACTATCCATCTAGAAGTGAAGAAAAATAATAAAAATTATAATAAAGGAGGGCATGGAAGGAGGAAAATTAAACAGTTTGATGTATTCTTTAGTAAAACAGGCTTATATTCTCATATTTTTTTCCTCCATCTTTTTCCTTTTTTTTTAACATTTCATGAGTATTTAACCTTGAAGCTTAATTTTATCCCCCAAAATCTTGTGAAACAAGACATCATATATATTGTTGTCAGAAATGTTAAACCTGAATTGTTCTTTATCTTTTTTTACAATATGTAGGAATGCTGCCAAATAATCTGTAAGAAGCTCAACAAAAAATAAGATCTGAGCTACAACAGAAAATGAATGAGTGAATTAAAGAAATCAAATATTGACATAAAGTATCTCAGATGAGTAGAGAGGTGCTTGCCATTTTTAATAACAGAATATGTAAGAGAGGAATGTGGCCTATATCCTGGGCAGTTAAACAATGGCTAAGCCAACAGGAGCAGGTTAAAAGCATGAATTGAAAACAAAAATAAACTTAGAAACATTTCTCATCAATAAAATACCACATATTTCACAATTTAGTAAAAATTGACTTAAAAAAAATTTACAGGAAGCCATAAAAAGAGTGGTTTTATTTCTTCAAGTCAGACAGAAAAGTTTCTTTTCTGTTTAGTTTAAAGGTTAAACAATTTGATCAATACATTTAAAAAGATGTTTATATTGAAAATCTGAAGTAAAATATCAACTTTTTACTCAGTATATCTGAGGAATAATACAATCCACAGGGTAAGGCTTAAAAAAAACTCATTTAAAGGTGACACCTTTACATTCACAATTTTGAATATGAGGACCTGAAGAGGTAAACGGAACTAAAAAAAATCCCAAATCATCCCACTTAATGGACATTCCATGAGAGATAAAGAAGAAATCATTTATTAGTGGAATAAGAACAAAGGGGAGAAAATCCTGGACCCAGTTCATGAAGATAAATTAGTAATATAAATCAGCTTTATCTGCAACACTGCATTCTCATCAGGATCAAAATGTCTTAAGAATGTTAATAGCTGAAGGATTTAAGCACCAATACAACAATAATATAGTCATCTTTTTTTTTTTCCTTCAGAGAAAATACAAAAAAGAAAGAAAAAAGTAATTCAGTCTTCCTCAAAAAGAAGTGCTGCCAAGTATTTAACATTGAAACTAAGCCACTTTTATGAACTTTCTAGTGCTGCTGTGCAGACAGACACACATGGGGAAAATACAGAACTTCAAAAGCATCATTTTGCAGTGAAATAGAACTTCTTAGGAAAGATGAAAATGAAATGTGAACTGTTCCATAAACAGCATCAAAATATCACATGATGATGAATAAAGATGACATTTACAAGGTTTAATAATGCAAAAAGGTGAAGTTTACAGGAAATTAATCTAATATGGTAGACATACCATTTCTCACAGAAGCCACATCATAACTCAACTGTCTCCACCTGACAAGGTCAAAATTTACCACAGTGTGCACTAGACAACTGTAAGTTGAAGAGGCTTTATCACAGCTTAAATCAGCCTCTGCATAATTTCAGACATAAGAATCTAATTCTGTGGCATCCATCCCTGATGATATACTAAGAAAAAAACAACTCTCTAAAACTTTTGATTAAAATATAATAATAAAAAAAAAACAACCTATCTATTTAAAAGGCTTGTTCTTAATTAATATGAATTATTAGGTAAATACAGCTTCCTACACAAAACCACCCATTTCTTTCAGCATATCAGTTTTGTTGCAGATGTAATTTTCATTCTGATTAAGATGAAAAGAGTGTGAGCAATTTAATAGAAAGGTGCTCTTTAGGGTATAGGTTTCAAAAGGACTACATGCTGCATATATTAAACCATAAGTACAAATTCAGTTCCTATCTATTGCTGTTGATTCTTCTGAAAGCACAATGAAAAGAAAAAAATCTGATTCATATAGACTTTTATTTGATGTTTTGTGGACTACACACATGTAATTTGTTCTTCATTCTGCTATCTAGACCTGCTATCATACCTATTTTTTCAGTTCCACACCTGTAAGTAGATTTCAGGCCCACATATCACTGCTCTGACAGATGTAACATACACACCATATAGTAAAATTACGTCTCCCTGCACACTGTGTAATAACTGTTTAGGAAAAAAACTACTTCCTTTATGGAAGCAAACATCATACAAGATCAAACCTGTGGTATTTTGCAAGAAAGCTGGAGCTTTTTCAAATCTTTTTAAAGTAATCCAGTAAACCTCAATAGAAAACTGCATTGCAATGCATAGCATTGAATTCAGAAATAGTCATGTAATTTTCTACTAGCTGAGGTTCTGACAGAGTAAGTATTGACTGTGTGTAATTATATGCATAGAACTGTAGAGATGCATTCTCATTAAATGCTATAGGATTTCTTTATTAAGGAGGTAGTAAGTTGACTTCTTACCAATCTGGATAGGATCCTCTAATTAATTTAAATTGAACAAATAAATTTTAAGGTCTGAGGAATCACCATAGCCATCAATTCTGATTTGCAGCATAAAAAATGGTATGTTATTTAATAAAATAATACCTGCATCAAGCTCGTTATTTCTGAACTAGTTTGGACTCAACTTGCAAACTGCCTGTATTGCATTGTTTGTATTCCATTCTCAGTGATTTCTGCTCTGTGAAAAATAACAACATAACCTGCCTTGAACTCCATGTTATTTTCCCCTATTTTGCTGTCATTTTGTTGGGAGAAATATGGAGCCTGAACAGAATGAAAAAGTTCTATCTATTTTGAGAAAAAAGATCCATGACTGATTTGATATCTGGAACTTCATCAAAACTTCCATTAGACAATGAAGCCAAAGAAAATGCTGCAGACACTCCTTGAAAATCACCAAATCCTTTGAAGCATTCACTGAAGCAGGATGAAATACCATATCAGGGTTTGAGATGATGAACCATGCAACAGCTTCCTTGCTACTTCAGCACTGCACTACAATGGCTTCTTTACTGCTTTTCTGAAGTCTGACAGGCACAGTGCTGAACATGTGCTATCCTTACCCAAATTTCCAGAGAATAAGCATTAAAGCAAGCTAAATTTGGACAGGGTGTCACTGGGTTTCGTGCTCTAAAATTATGATTGTAGTCTAGAATTATCAAAAAGTTCAGCATATAAGGAAATATATTTATAAGTTATCATTCAGTACCTAAGCATATCTAGCCTCACAAAGTTGTTATTCTAGGTAATATACATGAAAACATAGAAGTAGGAAGCAGATGAGAGATACTACGTACTCCTACTCACTTAGAGCTCTGCAAGGTGTAACAAATCAACAAATGTTCATCCTGGTCATGAGAAGGGATCTCATTAGTGGTTAGAAATATGTTAAGGGTGAGTGTCAGGAGGAGAGAGCCAGGCTCTGCTCAATGGCATCCAACATTAGGACAAGAGGGAATGGAAGCACATTAGTCCATAGAGTTGGAAGGGACCCTTAAGGGATGTCTAGTCCAACCCCTCTGCAGTGAGCAAGGACATCTTCAACTAGATCAGATTGCTCAGACCCTATCCAATCTGACATAGAATGTTTCCAGAGACAGAGCATAACCTCCCTTCTCCTGCTCCTCACACTGTTCCTGAAACCAGCCAGGATCCTGCTGGCCTTCTTGGTCACCTGGGCACACTGCTGGCTCACATTCACTCAGCTGTCCACTAGCAGCCCCAGGTCCTTCTCTGCTAGGCAGCTTGCACTACATCAACATCTGTGAAGTAGATGGATTGTAAAGCAGTGCTACAGAATTATCACAATAACCAGGCTCATAAACAAGAGGTAGTAAGTCTTTGTCAGATCTTGCATCACTGTCAAGACAAGTTACATCCTGAAAAGCTTACATTCTTATGAGTTCTGAATAGGTTGTTTGGTCAACCAGTGAGCACCAATGGGATGTAAATTAAGTGACTTCAAGGATCCTCTCTCCTAGTTTCCCAGAGATGAGTGAGAATCACCACCTTGGATAGAGCTGCTTTACCAATCTGAAGGATATCCTTCTGACCTGAGAGGAACAGCAAGCAACCAGAAGTTACAATAATTGAAAATGGTAAGCTTGCACTCAGAAAGATATATGATTTATAGGAAGAAATTGTTCACTGCCAAGGATTATAGCAGAGGGCTGAAAATTGTGTTAGATTTAGAGAACCATCTGAGTATAGGTGATAAACATGTTTGGGCTTGCTGTTGAAGCTTTCCTTCTCCTTATTTAACTCTTTTGAAAGAGCAAAAAGTACAGCCAGGTAGCCTGTTATAGCTGCTGGTACTATTAGTTAGCTACACACAAACTTTATCCAATCCCAAGGTTTTTTAGATCATTAAAGAACATTTGTTTCAGCTTTAAAGAAAGGAAAGGAAACACATTGATGACAAATGACTTGCCTGTGGTCAGCAGCTCAGAGACAGACCACATAGATCAGGTCTCCTGATGTCTAGTTTGATGCCTATCCTCTGTAAACATGAATAAATCTTGTTCTCTGCTGGAGGAAATATTATCATTATATACAGGTGAGGCAACTAAAGTACAGACCCAAAATAAATTGCAAAAGGTGTATGGCAGAATCAAGAATAAACTTATATTCATGTTCCAGATATATCAAAAGTTATAGTCCTATTTCAGAATCAGTTGAAGAAATGCAATAGGCAGAGCTACATAAGAGGTTCTAAGAGATCTCCAGTGTAATCTTTGCCTTAAAACCTGTGATTCTGCTGGGTCCCATTCTGTCATCTTACAACAAATTTGTTTTTCTAGAGAAACCAAACACATGGCTCATTTGAGAATTTCAGTAGTAATAATTAGTATCAATAATTCACTAGGAACATATGTTCTGTTTTATACATGATCAGGATGAACTAAAATCTGGTTTTCTTTCACAAAATATGCTGGAGCTGCAGTAACAAACCTGTCAATTTGAAAAAGAGTAAACTCTCCAGGAAAAAGGATTAAGGGCACACAAGGAAGAGTAAGAATATCACTTTTATCAGGGAGTTTAATAAAATATCTTTGCATGTTAGAAAGGTGTGTGTTTGGAAAATACTATCAAATGGATGCATCTAAGATGGTTGAGTAATTTTGAGAGGAGATGAAGAAAATTTTTCTGGTAAAGCCTTGTTTCTCAATGCTAACTTATCTTTTGATACTGTCCATTCATGACTTGAGTTGAGGCCCAGTATCTTGCTGAAATTGTTTTACTGCTTTTTGGAGTTTCCAGTCAGGATTTGCCCACAGAATAAGGGTGCCCTAAAAGAGACACAGGTTATGTTGCAGCCAGAACTAAGAGCTTTACTGTCTCCTAACAACTGTGACACAGATATATCATACCTACAGCACAAAGCTTTTTAGCACAGAGGGTGAATGAATGCTCCAAGTTTCTTAAGAGCTTGTTCACATGTGTATGAAATTCAGCATTACAATAACATTGACATCTAACATTTTCATTGTTTTCCTGTGGTTGGAAAAAGAAATTATGAAGAATTACACCTGTAGGAGACCCTAGCATGAAACAGTTTTAATCAGTTATTACCATGCAGAACCATAATCAGTTCCAGCAAAAGGTACTGCTTGACTCTGATTATATACTGTAACCTGCCTTTGTGTTTATTTCTGTCTGTAATGCATATGCTATAACTGCTGGATTGCAGTTATTTCTAGGGTTACTTGGTTGAGAAACTCTGGTTTTAATCAAATAGATGTTCTAACTGAGATACTGTAAAATTATCCCTTGAATAAAAACACCGATATCACCACATTTGACTGAAAACCCATATATCTTTTCATTAAGTTAGATAAGTAAATTAATGTTATTACTAAAAGAGCTCAACTAAAACTCCTGCCAAAAAAAAATCTAGCCAAGAGAGTTCTAGTACTATGATCAGAACAGGAAATCAGTCTTTTGGAAGTTGCCTGCTTTTAAAGGAAGATAGATACATGAAGTAGTAAGTGTTCCAAGAATACAGTGTGGAAAATCTTGTTTAATGCTGCTGCTTCACAGACATACATTTTCATCAGTCTCTACTCTTAGACTATAAACAAAGGCAAAGCATCTGTTCCCTAAGAATCAGAAGAAAGTACCCAGATTAAACATATTTACTTCAGCTGACAACGTGTTCCTTAGAGAGAGGGATACAAGCAATACTTTGGTGAAGTCCTTTAAATACACAGGGTGAAAAATACTCTGACCTGTGACTAGTGGTGTGCCCCNTAGGAGGACAGGCTGAGAGAGCTGGGTCTCTTCAGCCTGGACAAGAGGAGACTGAGAGGAGACCTCAGCAATGCTTAGAAATATGTGAAGGGTGAGTGTCAGGAGGAGAGAGCCAGGCTCTGCTCAATGGCATCCAATGGTAGGACAAGAGGGAATGGGAGCAAGCTGGAGCACAGGAGGTTTAGTATTAACACGAGGAGGAACTTGTTTGCAGTGCAGGTGCCAGAGCACTGGCCCAGGCTGCCCAGGAGCCTGTGGAGTCTCCTTGTCTGGAGCCATTGCAGAGCTGCCTGGACACATTGCTGTGTGAGCTGGTCTAGGTGATCCTGCTCTGGCAGGGGGGTTGCACTAGATGAGCTTTCTAGGGCCCTGCCAACCCCTAACATTCTATGATATGTATATTGACATCTTGCTGTCTAAAGTTGCTGTACAAAGATCTATAAAATATGTATAATGTAATGGAAGATAATTTCCCTAGTTGCACATTTGAATGAGTACTGAACATGTTTTAAAATCACAGAAATTGTAAAAACAAGTCACATCATAAGCTTGTAAGTCAGGGTAACAACATATAATAAGTTTATTGCTAAATTTGTGGGTGAATTATCACTAATATATATAAAATATTGAGAAATACTGGCAAAATATGCTAAAATCATATTTTTTGTTTCCAAAGAGAGATCTGTATCTGCAATGCAAATTGAGAATAAAAGTACATGGATGTGTGGGCATAATTTAGCTCTGTAGTACAGGCATAATGTATAAATAAAAGCTACAGATTTGTAATATATGGAATCTAATATACCATTTTAGTCTACATTTTCACTGAACCAAGCTTAAATGCCATTCTTCTTGCTTCGTTCCCAAAGGCACCAGGAGCAAAAAGGAAATGAATGACTGAAAATGTCAGGAGGAGAACTGAAAAATCTAAATGCATTTCATTTCACAGCACTCTCTGTGTCTCTTATAGACAAATTGGCTCTGAGTGTAAGGTCCTATGCTTAGCTGCTGGAAATTTGTGTGAGTCACTGAAGGCAGAGGAGAAGAATTAATTTGCACCACTGAGGATCTGGCTTTCAGTGATTATAATGCCCAAAGTTAAGCTGTGAAGTTTCATGTCTCTTATGGATAGATGAGGTTAGTTTATTCTCCAAGAATTTATAATGTTTATTCTGACTGTTGTTTGGAAACAAAAAAAGACATTAGAGAGTTGATTTATGGAAATTAGACCAGATATGATTTAAAGCAAACACAAAATCTTAACAAAAACCATGCTCATTTTCAGAAGAAGAAACATAAATGTAGAAAAGAACCATACATCTTCAGGCCACATATATTTTTTCATATTTGCATGCAAATAAAATTGCACCTGAGCTTTCTAGAGCTTTCTAGGATCAACAGCATTACACATAACAATCTCTTCAGATTCTTGTTTACTTTGAGAAATAAAAAAATGAGTCCCTCCCAAGGTTAAAACACTTCTTTAACCAAGTCAATGTTTTGCCTTTATGAGGTAAGATCTAGTATTTTGCCCTCTTGAAGTGATTACTACAAATTTCTGACTATGTTCCTAATATTTCTGCAAAATGCACCAATTTGTGTTTGATTATGGAAATGTTAATGAATTGATAACTCTTTACAACACCAAACACTGCATTACTTCCTTAGGTGTACTTCACTTAGAGCATTTCAAACCACAAGAAAAACAAAACCACTGTTTAAAATACTAGCAGGATAATTTTCTATATTAGGTAAACAAACTTTAATTTTTATGAAAGAGCACAGGGGTTTATATACTTATAAATACTTACAAAAATCCTTCTTTTGCACAGTAGCTCTCACACTGTATTAGAGCAAATCTCTTTCCCTTCCTCCAGTCCTTCAGAGCATTCAGTCCAAAGGCAGGCCTGAAAGAAGTCAATATGCATTTGTTTTTCTTCTTTCTCTGCTTTGTTTCTACCATACAACCACAGTAAGAGTCATGATTTAGCTTAGCTTGGTCTTTTAACAGAGTTTTCACAGAATCACAGACTTAAGAATTTAAATCCATTAGATTCTCACCATTAAAAACTTCAGGATATTTTTCCTCTTGAGTGCCTCCACTTATCAAATCTCTGTCATATGGATTCTAATGGTTTAATAACATTTTATCATCATTTTTGCTAAGCTTAAATACATAGACACTTTCAAGAAGAAAGAGTAATAATTCTCATGTAAAGGCTTTATGTATATCCATGCCTCTCTGTGGCAAAGACATGTCTGAAAATATAGGAAACCTGAAAGAGATTTAGTGAGAGTGACACAAAGAACTATCATTTCTGTGTGTTGCTATAAAATGCTTGTGGAATTGTTAATCTGTGGTAAACTCTACAATAGTAAACTTTGATCATGAGAACCCATATAATTGATTTAAATGGCCTTCTGTAACTCAGGGCTGTACACAGGTTTTTAACACTATTTTTTGGATTTTAGAATCTGAATGAAGAAATCTCAATATTTATTTTAGGTGGAAAATGAAAATTTTAGTCATTGATGTTCTTAGTATTTTCAGTGATTTTCTTATACATTATGTAGAATTTTATCTGTAGCTGAAAACAGGTTGGGATAGAAAGAGTTAAGCATTCTTAATGACAGTAGAATAATATAAACAGAAATGTCATGGTATCAAACTAATTTCTGTACAAAGTTAGAGATCCTGGCAGACTGAGAAATTGAAATAACTGTTCAACCCAAACTACATCCAATTCAACCACTTACTGTATAAGTGACACTAAATGTCATCAGTGTGACTTTGTGGAACTCTTTTGATGCTCTTTGAAAACCTGGTGATACTCATTTATATCATTTATTTGTGACCCCAAAAGATGTTCAGAAAAGAGCCAGGGTGAAAATATTTGGAATGGTGACCTAGCAAATTGCTCAGACAAATCAAAGCCAACTTTACATGGTGAAGCCAGTGGTATTGCCCTTAACACTTCCAGGATTTGCCACCACTAAAAGAGGAACTCAACTATGTTGCAAATAATACCTTTATGTAGCACATTATTTTTTTCAGAGAACAGCAGTGAGAATGATCAGAGGTAAAGAAAATGATACTAACATAAGAAACAACACAACATTTTTAGCACTAGAGTTAATGGGGGGTGGAGGGGGGGGGATGACACAACAAAATCCAGCATTTGAAACTAGAAACTAACAACATTCAGATTAACAATAACACAAAATAAGTATGTGGGCATAATTTATCTGTAAAAGTTTATCAAAATTTTAATATCAAGATCAGAATAATGTTTATGCAAGAAGTATTTATATCAGAGTGGCATAGGATGGTTTCCTTGTTTACAAGATCACTCTGTTTCAACAGCACTGTTGGATTCAAAGCAAGAATTTTGTTCAGAAAAGCAAAAGAACCTGCATTGTGTAGATCAGACTATTTAATCACAATAACACTTTCATTCTTAATGTCTATTGACCTCAGCAGACAGAGGCTATTCCATGAGCTCCTGTTTCCATTCTCCTTTGCATAGGTTGCCAACCATCCTGCTGTAGTGGAGCACAGTCGAGATGTGCTTGAGTATATAACCCCAAAATTACAGAATCACAGAATCACGAAGACTGGAAAAGACCCCCANCCTTCCGTGCTGCCTGAGCACACTGCTGGCTCATGTTCAGCCGGCTGTCAACCAATACTCCTAGGTCCCTCTCTGCTGAGCCACTCTCCAGCCACTCATCTCCCAGCCTGGAGCGCTGCATGGGCTTGTTGTGGCCAAAGTGTAAGACTCTGCACTTGGCCTGGTTGAATTTCATACCGGTTTTAAGCTCTGAAATGTGATTAGGCCCAAACTTGTGCTTAACCCAGTACTGAAGATATTATATTTAGAAACAGCAACAGTGCACACCACATGTGGTTCTCACTGCTTGAGTATACTCATGGGTACTCAGGGAAAGTTGCTGCTGACTCTATGAAATAAGTCTGCAAATATGTCCCTGTGTTTTTCACTTTACAATAAATACTACTTTGCTTCTTTTCTATTCTCCATTTTACATTTATTTCTGTGCTTTTGTGTATGGATATGTCAGAACAAAAAAACTAAGCTGGGTGGAAGTGTCAATCTGCTTGAGGGAAGGGAGGCTCTGTAAAGGGACCTAGACAGGCTGGATCAATGGGCAAAGGTCATAAATTTGCCAAATCTCAGTAATGCATAATATCTACACTTTTTTTAAAGCTGAAAGACTTTAAAAAAATCTAAATATGTTTTGTCTTAGTTTTGTATTTTTTTTTTTAAAGGAAAAACCTAAACACTCTCCTGATAAATTTTAATGATGAAATAAATCAATTCAACTTCCCAGCAGTGGGATAAGTGAAAGTGATTCCAGTTACTGCTATGTTTGAAGAGCCATCTATTATAACAAAGAGCTACTTTAGCATCATCAAATGTACTGTCAAATGCCTACATAGTATTTACAAAACTGAAAGAACATTTCAAGACAAAACCTCATTAAAAGATAGAAATATGCATAACTTCATTCTCATGAACTAGACATTATAAGACTGATGGGAAACAACACAGGAAAATGTCCTGTGCAATATAAATATTTATTTACTGCTGTAATTTATTCCTAGTGTTTACTGCTGTAACTTATTCTTAGTATTTTTCTGTCAGGCCAGCTATAGGTTACTCATCTCTTTGGTTATACATTGCTATTCCCAAAAGGTACTAGGAAAATAGAAAAAAACTAGAGGAATTGCAAAGGAAATGAGATTGATACAAAGGCTGGAGGATAAATCTTGTGATGAGAGACTCAGGGAGTTGAATTTCTCTAATTCAGAACAGTGAATACTAAGGGGCTATTATGTGTTTTCAACAGTCTACAAATGCCCTCACAGTGACAATTTATGTGAGAAAAGTCTGCCACTGTCTCAAGAAATGACAAAGAAAAATATCTTGAGGCTAAGAAAAGTTTAGACACGTATTAGGAAAAACTTATTAACAGTGTGAGGCATTGAACAACAGTGTAGCCTACAGTACAAAGGGACATTGTGGCACTTTTGCTATGTACATGAGAACAGGTCAGATCACAAATTATAGGAACAATGTATGAAATAATCTTCAACAACACAGATGCCAAACTAAATTAAACCCCTTCCTTTTAGTCCTTTGCTTGGGAGCTAAAATACATAATCCCTAAAATATGTCTTAAGTATAAGGAAGGCAATATATAAAATAGTAGTATTTGATACATTAAATAAATCGTATCTTTCTCCTCCTTAGTTAAGATGCATCTTAACTAAGATTCAAGAGCAGTGAATAAGAAGTAGCACAGAAAGGAGTATATAAGGGGTTTAGCAGTTGTTAAATAAAGAAAATGGTGATTTAATAAAAAACTAAAATAAAGCATTAGAAGAGAAAAAATTCCTGCCAAAGGTAAATTACTTTTACTCCACAGAAAAGATAAAGCTGACAAGCTGGTAAATCCAATCATAAAACATAATTGTATTAAGATTTATCTTGTATAATTTGACTGGAACTGCCTCATTAAAATGACTACAGATTGAATGGACTTCAAGACTTAATCAGTCTCCTGAGATGTCAATGTATCCATATCAGCTCTGAGATCCTTTGGCTCATGCTGAACAAAGCTTACATTTCCATTTTCATTTTCTTTACCTTTGCCTTCTACCTAAAAACTTTGGTTCTCCAGAGCTATCCTTCATTTATCTATTGACTTTTGTAAAAAGACAACAAGATATTCAGGTGCCTCACTGATCTTAAGAATATTTTTCAAAGGTTTGGTGGGTGATTCAGGTACCTAATGTTTGGAGATCAGTAATTAGCAGAGAAAATACATCAGATGGTTCAAATCATATTATTAATAGAGGCAACATTTCATCAATCAAATGATTTTTGGAGTGCTTACTATTCATAACAAGTATCACAAAATCACTCTAACTTACCAATTTAATTCTCCTATCAGGCAGCACCGGTGACATCTAATCCTATTTTAGTGTATGGCACAGTTCAGGAATATACCAGTTTAGAGCTTTCCCTATTTCAAGCAATACAGTTAAAGACAAGTGAATGGCAGAACTCATCAGGGATATTTTCTCAAACAAGGGTGATTTCTTTAGTGATTTTCATTACTGTGAGATAAAAATCAATGACTAAATAAGCCGTCTTACAGAATTAAAAGAAAACAAACAAAAAATCCCAAATTTTTGGAAGTCTCCCATAGGAATGTGCTCTAGCAGAAGGAAGAGTCCAAGAGAGCTTGTTAATGCTCAAGGTCACTTCTTCCAGGCACAAGAACTCTATAGCCACCTGGGCAGGAACTGGAGCAAAAGATGCACAAGACCTGTACAGATGAACAAGGAACTCAGGCAAAAGCAGGAGGGACACAGGAAGTAGAGGCAAGGACAGGGAATCTGGGATGAATATAAGGAGGTTGTCAGGGTATGCAGAAATGCAGTGAGAAAGGCCAAGGCCCAATTTGAATTAAATCTGCCTGAGGAGGTCAAGGACAACAAGAAGGGATTCTTCAAAAACCATCAGTAACAAAGGGAGTATCATAGAAAATATAGGCCTGCTACTGAATGGAACAGGGACCCTTGCTACAGCAGCTGCAGAGTAGGCTGAGATACTAAATATTTCTTTGCTTTAGTCTTTACCACCAAGGCCAGCACTTGGGAACCTTTGACTTAGGAAAGCAGGGAGAACATCTGGAGAAATGAAGATTTTCTCTTGGTTGAGGAGGATTGTGTTAGAGATCATTTAGTCAAATTTGATAACCACAAGTAGTCAAATCTGATAACCACAAGTCCATGGGCCCTGATAGTCAGTTATATTTGTAAATTGCTACCAAAGCAGTGCTACAGTAAAATTAAAGGTTTTATGAAACAAACTTTGTCTACATATGCTTGCTATTCCACATCTAGGCATTTATGGGAAATCATAAGTCTGGTTTCATACCCTCTATCACCCACAATAGTTATCTCGTTCCACATTTTAAGAGAATACATCAATTTCATAATTTTAATGTAAGCAGTGGAAAATAAATATTCATGAATCTCTCCAGTAACCTCCAAAAAATAATAATATTCTGCTAAAAGCTTGACATCTACCCTGAAAAAAAAAAATTATTAATATATGAAAGTGAGATCTAACTTTAAATGGGCTTCTTCCAACTTAATATTAAAATGTGTGGCCTAACCTCCTTCTGCATTATACCTAATTAAAATTGCTGCATTATTAATACATTACAGATATGAAGCAGAAGTCTTATGTGGCCTACTTAGGGAGAAGCTTCTCTAAAAGTGTCACTTTTACATTTAAAAGTTCTGTATCACTTAGAACTCAAACTAACATAAGGTATTTAAACGCATTTAAATAACATTTTAGAGTTGCATAAAATGCCTTTTATATGTGATTGAATGGGTTCTACAAAAAACAATTTGTAAAAAGGCACTAACCCATAATTGTAACAGATACCTCATTATCAGCAACAAAGAAACAATTCAACCCCATGGATCAATATAAGCTAGGAACTGATCTGTTGGAGAGTAGCTGAGGCGAAAAAGCTCTCGGAGTGCTGGTGGCTAGGAGGATGCCCATGAGGCAGCAATGTGCCCTTGTGGCCAAGAGGCCAATGGCATCCTAGGATGCATGAAGAGGAGCGTGGCCAGCAGAGCCAGAGAGGTTCTTCTCCCCTCTCCTGTGCCCTGGGGAGGCCTCCCCTGGAATGCTGTGTCCAGTTGTGGGCCCCTCAGCTCCAGAAGGATAGGGAGCTGCTGGAGAGAGTCCAGCCCAGGGCCAGCAAGATCCTGAAAGGAGTGGAGCATGTGCCCTAGGAGGACAGGCTGAGAGAGCTGGGTCTCTGCAGCCTGGACAAGAGGAGACTGAGAGGAGACCTCAGCAATGCTTAGAAATATGTGAAGGGTGAGTGTCAGGAGGAGGGAGCCAGGCTCTGCTCAATGGCATCCAATGGTAGGACAAGAGGGAATGGGAGCAAGTTGGACCACAGGAGGTTTAGTATTAACATGAGGAGGAACTTGTTTCCAGTGCAGGTGCCAGAGCACTGGCCCAGGCTGCCCAGGAGCCTGTGGAGTCTCCTTGTCTGGAGCCATTGCAGAGCTGCCTGGACACATTGCTGTGTGAGCTGGTCTAGGTGATCCTGCTCTGGCAGGGGGGTTGCACTAGATGATCTTTCTAGGGCCCTGCCAACCCTTAGCATTCTATGATTCTATAGGAATTTAAAGAGATTTATTTATTGTGCCTTTAACTAATCTGTTCTATATCAACTAAAAAGTTCACATCTTTACTTGTCAAATAAAATTTTCCACAAATCTTGGACTATTTTTTTGTTTCCTCATTTTATACATCTTTAAATAGCATTTTCATTCCAGGATTACCCTGAGGACAGTCGAAACACAGATATTCAAGTATACATAGTTACCTTGTCTGCTCTCCTTTAATCTAATTGTGCTGCTTTTTCTCAGCTATTTGTGGAGTGCACTTGAACCACAACCCATGTGCACTGTTTGCACATTATCTAGGCTGTGAAAGGAAATATAAGTAACTGAGACATGTCAAAAAAGGAAGTTTTTTTATCTGGAAATTATTAATCACTTCCTTTTAATGAGCTAGCAGAGAGCAATCTCTTCATGATTGTAGTACAGAACTGATAGCAACAGAGTTGCAAGTAAGCATGAAAGTGACAAACACCTGTGTGCTAATCTCAGCTATGAAGCCAATACACTCTCTCTCTCTTCAGACAAGAGACTGTGTGCGCCTCAACCAGCCTAGAATCCTAGAATCATTTGGGTTGAAAGGGACCTCTGGAGGTCATCTAGTCCATCCCCCCTGCAGTGGGCAGGGACATCCCCATCTAGATCAGCTTGCCCAGAGCCCTGGCAAGCCTCACCTGGAATGCCTCTAGGGATGGGAACTCAACCACCTCCCTGGGCAACCTGTTCTGCTTCAAGATTTCTCTTACCCACCACTGGAGATTGAAAAATTGCCTCAGTATTATAATAAATAATTGAACATGAGTGTCACACACTCTGGCAAACTTCCAGTTGCTTCCTAGAACAAATTAAAGATTGCTGCCAGTTCTGCTAAGCAACTGCTTAGGTAACGGTAGAAGAGTGCGCACTGCCCGTGCTTACAGCATATTTGGTTTTTGTGGTCAAGATGAAGTCCTGCAGATTTCATGGAAGTCAAAAGTCTAGTAGTTAAATTCCTCAACAAATAATCGAAACACTAATCTAAGGTTATCTGGCAAGCTCACCAGTTCAAGAAATAGTGGCCTCTGCCATCACATAGCAGACACATACGTCAAACGCCCAACTGATGAGTACCTGAAGATGCAGGACATGTCTTACAGAGTACACACTTTTCTTTGTGAGGTTGAGAACCTGCTTGCTCTGACATATGTGATTTGTCTAACAGAGATCATCCTAATTTAAAATTTCCACAAAGGATTTTCAACATAATCATCAACAGGATATGCAAAAGTTACTAACCATCTTGAAGGCAATACACTTTGCATCAGAATACACAGAACAGAAACTGGTTTCCTTGATGCAAAAGTTTTAGTCAAAAAAATTGTTCTGTGGAAATCTGATTGTGTAGGAAATTATAGTATGAGAGCTACAAAATCAATTCCCATTGTGATTTGTTTGCCACAACATTTTTGTGGTTTCAGACAACAAATCTAAACCTTTGAAAAAGTCAAAACATCTGACATTCCTACTCATTGTTTCTGGATAGCTCAAAATTGAAAGCAGTTTGAAAGACACTCAGAAAGACTAAGCTATCTCAGTGAAATGACACAAGATAAAATGAATGATGAACTTCAGTGTACATTCACAACTGGGAGGAGTGGCTGAAACACCAGAAGGCTGTGCTGCCATCCAGCAAGACCTGGACTGGCTGGAGAGTTGGACAGACAGGCACTTCATGGAGTTCAACAAGGGCAGGTGTAGAGTCCTGCACCTGGGGAAGAACAATCCCATGCACTAGTAGAGGTTAGGGATTGACCTGCTGAATAACAGCTCTGCAAAGAAGGACATTGGAGTCCTGGCGGACAAGAAGATAACCATGAGGCAGCAGTGTGCTTTTGCAGCCAAGAAGGCCAATGGTATCTTGGGGTGCATTAAGAGGAGTTTGACCAGCAGGTCAGGGCAGGTTCATGAGACCTAGTGAGGCCACATCTGAAGCATTGTGCCCAGTTCTGGGCTCACCAGTTCCAGAGAGGCAGGGAACTGGTGGAGAGAGAGCAGTAGAGGGCTACAAAGATGATTAGGGGACTGGAGCATCTCTCTTATGAGGAAAGGCTTAGAGAGCTGGGGCTGTTTAGCCTGCAGAAGAATAAGAAGGGATCTTATCAACACTTAGAAATAGCTAAAGGGCAGGGGTCAAGAGGATGGGGCCAGTCCATTTTCAGTGGTGCCCAGTGATAGGACAAAGAGCAATGGGCACAAAACAAGAACACTGGAAGTTTCACCTAAACATAAGGGAAAACTTCTTTCCTTTGAGGGTGAGGGAGCACTGGAACTCGCTGAGAGAGGTTCTGGAGTCTCTAGACTAACAGGTGATAAATTACATAAAGGAATGACTTATTCAAAGATTCACACTGTGAGCATGAGAGCTGGTTAAGTTGCTCACCACTTGCGTAGAAGCATTGATGGAATCAGGTTAGCAAGGTACAGGAATTCTAGTGTTTCTCATAGCTCACCATTACCTAAAGGTAACATGTAGACTGATCAAATCAATAAAACCTGTTTTCAGCTTTAACAACAACATAGTATTTTCTGAAAATTTACCCTAGCACATTACACAAAGCAATTTCCAAATAATTTAATGAAACTAGCAGATAGCTTACTCTGTGGCATGCCATGCTAAGACAAAGTTATAAAAGCTATGATGTGACATTCCTGTTTGTTAAGATTTTCCCATGAGCCTTCTTTCTGGTGTCATTTGAGAGTAAGCCATTTAGTGATACTGGATTCATTTGCACAGACTTTTTTCATGTTTATTTTCCCACTGAGGATCTGTCAACATAACATATGGCTGAGCAAAAAGCAATTCTAAATATCAGTATATTCTGCATATTACTGACACGGTACATATTGCTGACTCACTCAGTTGTAATAAAAATCACATTGGGATCTCATACAACATTTGAATTATTCTAAGCAGCTAGTGTAGAGGATACACTAGTTATTAAACTTATATGCTATAATTCAATTCTTACCTTCAGAAGCAAAATTGTCATTTCTTCACTCAGAAAAAGAAGTTCCTAAAGCATTTGCATGTTGTCAGGAAACATTTGTTATCACAAAAGTTTGTATATCAATCTATATCCTACTCACTCATCTATTAAACTTTTGCATAAATTACAAATAGTGTATTTTCTTCTCTGTACTAAAAAAAAAAACACCTTATGAATGAAAAATATGTCTAGAATAAGGTGAAAAATAAAATCAATAACATTTTCCAAGCAGAATCAGTATGAATATATTTTTTCCTAAATGTCAGTATAGCTCTAAATATTCTTTAAAACAAAATATTTACAGAGATCACTCTCATTTCTTGCTCTCCTACATGCACAGTTGAAAGTAACATATGCATACTTCTTGCCTACAATGACTCATGTAGAGCATACTGCACTAAAACACCTGCTGTAGAAGTATTTTTTGGTAGGACATGACAGGTTATCTGAATTAAAGAGATTACTTGAATGTTGTGTTAACAGTGCAAATATATTGGGGAAATTTATGCCAAAGCCTAGAAATATATTGATTGAAATATTCAGAAAGGAAAAGAATCAGAACTAGATGAAATAATTTGTAATTGAAACAAAATTTGGAGGCTTTCATCATATATCTAATTAAAGATATGAGCATCTACATTTGAGAGAGTGACTAGCAGCTGTATTTTTATATTAAGTAATCTTTCTCAATATAAAGGAAATGATTAGCAGTTCTAATATAAAATTGAACAAAAACATCATATTTAATCAAACTAAGTGTGAGAAAAGAGAGAGGATTATCAAAAGTATAATACCTCCTGGGGGAGTTTTCAGGATGCTCAAAGTCCTAATCCTGGCATTTGAAACTCCCTTGCAGTCTGACTTAGCTATTTCCCTAGTTTGGGATACATAGATTAATTTGATCAAGACTTTCTCCTTTTCTCACTTTCTCTGCACCATCTCAAATGGTATTAAACACTATGGCAAGTACAGGACCCCAGCAAGCACCACTGCCCATCTGGAAGATGAAATAATGAATAGTGGTCACTGCTCTGAGTGTAGGATTAGGACCAATTGGGTTCCCCAAAGGGGCTCAGAAACTGATCTGCTATAAACAATTGCCAAAGTTGTAAGAAAGAAGCAGTTTGGAGAAATCTGTGCTACAGAACCAGCAGAATATCGATTTGATCAAGTTCCAAGGTCTACATTTGTTAAGGGACTGATTGAAGAGATTGACAGTAAGCAGGGAAGAGATAAGCACTGTAGGATAAACAGTGACCTGAAAATTGGAGAGTCCCAGGCATATTTGGCAGCTAATCATTTTCCTTTCGGAGCAATTGCAAGTGAAGGGACAAAACAAGCAAAGACCATCCAAGATGATAAGGATTTACTCTTGGAAACACACTGAAGAAAGGACAAAATATTTTGCAATTCCTCAAGTCATTTCTGAAGCTGAACCTTCAGTTGTGCAGAAACTGACACGTCATATATTCTAGAAACTCCAGGTTGCTTTGTGCTTTACATAGGTTGCACTTGCACTTTGCCTCATGTCTGGTGTCATATTTTATTTTGATACTACTGAAGAATCAAAAGGCAATTCCAGCACATACCAGTTGCACACTGTGATTTGTTAAAGCAATTCTTCTGCACCAGCAGACACTGAAGGTTGCTATTTCATCCTTTTAATACTTGATGAAGTTTCTAAAAGGCTCACTCTTCACAAAAGCATTCACTTCCAGAGAATCACAAGTGGCCCTGACCCAAAGAGGTTATTACACAGGATATCTAACAATTTTTATAAAATGCCCTTTGCTTTTTGTGCTTCAAAGTTATGGGATATACTTTGAACTATTACAAAGCAATGTCTTTTATTGTTGTTAAGGTTTGGGGCTGGGCTGGCCATTAACCGAGTGACAGAAGTTGTCTGTCACCCCCTCTCCCCCACCTCCCCACCATGGCAAAGGAAAAGGTATAAGAGAGAGACTTGTGGCTTAGAAAAGAAAACTAGAAGTATTTTAATGAAAATAATGATAAGATTAAATATATATATGAAACCAATATCAAATACAACACACACAAACAGCATCTACATCACCTGTGGCAGAAGTCCCACACTGGACTCAGGAGCAGATGGAATCCTGGAACTTGATTCAGGAACTCATGAATCAGGATCGAAGGCAGAATTCAGAGAGTCCTCCTTAGATGTTGACCATTGAAGAAGAGAGCTTGACCATTGTGAACAGTCAGCTTTACACTGAATATAACATAAATGGAATGGAATACTTAGTTGGTCAGTTTAGGGAGACCTGAACTGTCTGCTCCTTCCTGCAGGTGCAGCCTTTTATTCTGCACCCCCCAAGGTGGTACACGAGATTTAGCAGTGACATTGGTCTGCATACCAATCCTTGGTACTAACTCTAAACAGCAGGTGCTGTCTGCAAAAACATGCTGCTAATTTCAGAAAGCTCAGTTACTTAGAAGAGCTTTAGATGAAAAGTAAAATCATTGAACAAAATTAGTTCTGTTCTAGCTTAAATTGGGACAATTTTCCTTAACTGGTTTCAAAAGACAAATGCTTCACTGTCTTTTTCTGAACTCTGTCTGTATATGAAGGTTGGGGTTTTTTTCTGTTTTCTTATAATGCTGTGACCTCATTTGTTGAATGTAATGTAGAAAGTGTCAGAGTCTGCTCAGAACTCTACTATGTTACTTACTCATCATCATCATGGCTAGGCTTCGCGAACGAAGTTCCAGGGAGGGCTCCATCCA
>VWZO01013034.1:32722-64944 GCA_013396975.1 Bucco capensis
TTTATGGTCTTCGTATGGGCCTTGAAATGCCTTAGGTTAAATAGGCTTCCATCAGTATGATATCTAATGGAGATACCATCCTGGTCATCAAATTACAATATCTGAAATTATACCTGGAAAGCTCAGGAATGTTCAAGATCTTGTTTGTATTTACACCTTATGCAGTTTGGGGAATAAATATTTTAAAATATTCCTTATGTCTGCAATGCATACATGATGTAGAATAAACAGAATCATTAAAATAGATTAATTTGATGGAGGATTTAACGAACACCCCACTGAGCAACTGTAGTTGGGCATGGGCTCATGAAGTCAATGTTATCTTAAACAATAGCATTAGTATACTACCACAACCATGGGTAAAACACACATAGGTAAATATACAAACAAAAGAGGTAAACAGTTTTAATCCTTACTGTCTTGATGTAAAGTGTTGGAGAGAAAAAACATGTCAGAAGTAAGGAGAAGGACTCATTCATAATCGTCATACACTGCTTTTGGCTGATATTATCATGATAAATAAAGTAAAGCACATATTCAGATATACAAAGTATATTTGCTAGGATTTGAACCCAGAGATTAAGACTTCAGATTGACATTTATGGAATAAGTACATTATATCAATGATTGGAAAGCTAATTCCAAAACTATAAGAAAAAGAAAAAAGGGGGAAAAAAAAAAAGAAAAAATTAATCGACATGTCTTTCCTAATTTTAAAAATTAAGCATAAAAGTAGCAGTTTGGTTTCAGGTCTCTGTTTCTCTCTGGTGCCTTAATCTGTTCAAGAGATACATGGAAATAAGCTCATTATGTTCAAGATTGCAAATGATACAAGGATTAGAAGAGAGAACAAATAAGGTTAAACAGTATAAACTAAGTCAGATTTTGATTGTTTACATGAACAACATAGCAGATGGTAAGGCATTTTGTTGTACTGAAAGATGCAAAATAATTAGACTTGGAGCAAGAAAACAAGTTATACAATATGTGGCAAATGGTCCAATAATTTACCACACTGATCAGGAAAACAATTTGAAGGTTATTATGGAGAAATAACTTTAACCAGCAACAAAAAGCACAGCAGCAGTAAAAGAAACCAAAACATTATTGTGAATGTGTAGATGGATGGATTATAATAAAAGCAAACATAATGCTGGTAATGCACATTTTCTGTTAGCCTCTATAGAAATGCATATGTTGGACTGGCTAGTTGGCACAGGAAGAAAAAATATCAGCAAGATAATAAATCTCAAGAATACACACAACTAGAAAAATAAGGCTTCAACATTCAGGTTGTTAATTTATAAGACAGAATAAGATGAAAAAAAAATGTTTTCTTCTAACCCTTAATCCCTAATTTCAGGTATAGGAGCTCTGTAAAAAAAAAGATTTATTTTCTGTAAAATCCAGATTATACAAGCCATATTTTTGACAAAGTGGTAATAGTTAAGGAATAATCTGTATCAAGGTCCTAAAAGAGTTGCATTTACAGTCCTTGAAAAAGATAATAAGACAGGTGTCCCCTCAGGTTATTTAAGAACATAAAATAGGGTACATAAGTGCATGCTCAACTGGTGCCTTAATCTGTTCAACAGGTGCATTTGTTACATTCATCAGGTGCTGATTTTCCCAGAAATAATTCAGTGTGCTTCAATAATAACCACCCATAATAAGATTGCAGGATATTGATGGACTTAGTGCCAGTGCATTCATTTGCCACCCAATTGGTATGGCTAGGCTTGGNATTAATAGCAAAGAAGCTGTTCTCAGCTTCAAACTGCTATTTTTAGATGATTAATTACATTAAAATACGCATAAATTATGTAATTTTATACAACTTTTTTCTCAGGAGACAATTTTAATAAAAAAAAGCTCTCTGAGAAAGAGGTCAGTTTACCATATTAGCCTCAATAAATTATTCTTAAAAGTATTTTTCTACTCAGATCTCTGTATAAATGTGCAGTCAGTTTATGACTAAACTAATACCAAGGACTTTTATTCAATCAGAGAGCCAAAAGTTATTGGCTCTTTCTGTTTTCCCCTGGATTTAAGTTGTCGGTACAAAAGAATTGTAATGATATAAATTATCTGGTTTAGACAATACATATTTCTTTAAATGATTTTTTTTCCTCCATGGATTTTATTTACCAAATTGAAACTATTTCAGAATCTCCAGATCAAAATGGATAATCAGCAATAATTTTCTTTTAAAACACAAATTAAACATTTGTAATTTTCCTCAGGAATTACAGGCTTGTAATGATATACTAATCTTCCTCAAGCAGCCCTCTTAATATTTATGTATAATCTCAGAGATCTTTTCCATTCATAATAATTCTATGATTCTACAATTTATTCTGACATAATAAATCTGTCAGAGAGAAACCAAAAATGATTTGTAAATATACATCTCATGGTACAAACAAGTAATTCTTCCAAATTGTTTCAACATCAAGACAAAGAAACCAGAAAGAAAAACTAAAGAACTTACTATCATTCCAATGCACACTAGCATGTTCCTATTTCTTTTATCTGTTTTGTTCTTATTTGGGCAAATTAGTTAAGACAATACTTAATGTTATCAGCTTGTAGACTTGGAGAAGGATGTTGTTTTATCTTGATTCTATTTAATGATGCAATTGCCCCAAAATTTGGTTATATCATTCCAATGGTGCTCTTCAGTTTAATTCTGGATTTCATTTTATGTACATTTTGAAATCCACCTGCATAGCTGGAACTTTTTCTGCTTAAATATGTGTAGAATACTTTCAGTATAGATTGCATTATAAAAATAGTTAAACTATTACTGTATTTTACGATTTTAAAATTGCTATTAAAATACCTCTTTATTTTCATAGTGAAAACATCCTTCTCAATTTAAATGATTTTCCTCTCATTAAAATGCTGTCATTATTAAAATCCTGTTTTCAGTCTTTTTCAGGTGAGCTTTTTGGAATGATGATGATGATGCAATAGGAAGTTTAAGTATTTGAATGGGGGAGTTTGGTCCAAGTTATATTGACTTTCATTAATGTTTTATTGAAGCATAAGTAACCTATTGCTCAGCAGGTGTTCTGCTTCCCTGTCTCTGCCATGGAGGAGAGCAGACTCTGAAACAGATTCTCACCTGTATATTTAGCTAAGCTTGATTCATTAAGGTTAGCCTACACTTGGATTTACTAAAGACTTTGGAATTTTGCCATAAATGGCACAAGATTTTAACTTCAGACAGCATTTTACTTTCAGATATTTTTCTCTGGCAGCCAAATTCAGGACTCCAGATGGATGCTTTAATAAATCTAAATAAAATACTAATATTACTAAGGAAATAAAATTTTTTCTGTACATCAACAAGGAGAAAAACAAAGCAAATTCTTCTAATAAACTAGGCTCTAGCCTCTAAGCCTAATTTTTGTTCTTTTATTTGAAAACAATTTGTTATCCAGATTCATTATCAAATATCTTTCAAACTAGGCCATCACACCAGTTTCTTCTTAACATTCTGGGTTTTTAAGTCTGCTGTGGTGAATGAATGAAAATTTCTGCCTACTGTTCCTCAGCTAGGCTTCTGAGTATCAAAACATAAGATTATTGCAATGGGTCATCAGTATTAAGGAATTTCTAATTAGAAGATGCTTCATGCCAATGTAAACTTGTCAACCCTTAAACAAATCAAAACAACAGAAGTAATGAGATGCTGAACCATGGATATCAGACTTACTATAAATGTATTGTGATGATTAGAACCTATAATAACTGTCTACATAATCAATGCAAGAGACTCTTTATGACAGACTGAGAAAGTAGAAAGGATTAGTTCAGGACACACTTCCTCATCACTAAATTTAACAAAAATCGCTCACCCTTCGAAGCATACTACAGGGTTTTTACTTTTAATTAAGTTTTTAACTGCTGTTTATGCAAATTCTCCTCTAAATCAGTATCAAACATGTCCTAAAGCCATTCATACATAGAGCTAATTCATTCTGTGCTTGACAATCCTGCTGCTGAAGCAAAGTCAGCAAAATAGCTGATTAGACTAGATTTAGTTGAGTTTCATTTGCAATTTCTGATTAGACTGCTTTTGTTGAAGTGGATTGTAACGTTAATCAGAATTAGCTAGGTGCTGAAACATGACCAAAACTGATCACAGAATGTGTTTTAGGAAGATCAGACAGAAAAGTATAAATGAGTCTAACCTGCAGTGTGTTTATTAAGATTAGCAACAGAGCAAAACAAACTACTATTCACAGGAATTTTAATTTTGAGATTTCATTTTATATAACTCAGAGGTAGAACTTAATACAAGTTCAAAGGCATGACTTCATGTTTTAATTAAAATTATACAAGGCTCCAAGGTAAATATTTGTATTTTATGCTTAAACAGAAAGACTTTATTCTATGCTCAAATACAAAGTAGGATCAGTACCCTACATAATATCTATCTTTTCTCCTGAGCCAAAGTAATTGTATATGAAGGTCTAAACAGTCACAAACTCACCATTCAGTTCAAAATCTGAGTAGTGGATAAAGTTAAGCAAATCAGATGAACTTGCTTCAGGCCACTTTTTGTTATGAAAAATAACACAATGCTCTTAGTCATTTTACAAATATGGCAATAAAATAATACCTAGTGTCAAGAATAGCACCGTTAAAGTAAATTGTTGTCTTATTTCTTCAGTACTAGTGACAAAGCTGCAAAGATTTGGAAACAAAATTCAGGCTTTGTATGGAGTAATTTAGAAACACCTAAGCAGAGAAAAAGTGACTCTTACCTCCTGTAAAACTCAGTATAGTCAAAGTTGTCATCGTCGTTGTGGCTAGGCTTGGTGAACGAAGCTCCAGGGAGGGCTCCATCCATGCTCCTCCTCAGCGCCTTTTCCAAGCGCGCTGATAAAAAGAGGATAGCAGATAGCACCCTCGAGCCTGCACTAGGGATTTTTTTAGGTGAGACACAGCATGTGCAGAGCTGGACCCACCCTTTAGTCCTAAGGTTCATCTGCCAGGGCCTAGCAAGCTTGGACGCTGGCAGCCAAGTCCTTAGGATGGAGGTTTAACCTCTTAGCTGGAAGGCCTTACAGGGCTAAACGAGCTCCATCTGCCCGGGTTTGGAATCAGAGTTGTCCTTCTCCTAGGATGACTGCCAGAAGGCTAATGAGCTCATCCTACCCATGCAAGGATTCTAGGAACATGGCTATCACTCCCCACCCTTTCCCGTGGGCGATGAGTTTAATGCTCCCTCTGCTGTGGGCACAGTTATGGCACCAGGGGCCACAGGAGACCACAAGGGATTGTCAGACTGTGCCTGATAGTCAAAGCAGCCTTGTCTAAATCTTACCAGAGGATGGGCACACGTGCACAGAGCAACCCCTGCACCCAGGGCTCTGACCAGGCACACAGGCAGGACACCTGCATCTCCTTTCTGCTGCCTAAGCATATTAAGGCAGCAGCCCTCTCCTCTCAGAAAGCTCTTTCCTGATCTCCCACCAGAAAGGAGAAAGAGGATCTGAGCTTTTAATCAGCATTTCTGCTGCCTTGCAGGGCTCACCAGGTATGCAAAAGCATAGAACTGGTCCAAAACACCCAGAAGTTCAGATTTTGGAGGAAATATGTTACCTCATGGCTGAGACAGAAGCAGCTCCCATCTCCAGAGAAAACACCTTTGAATTCAGAGAAAAAACCCTGATCTTCAGAAATTGGCAGTTGTTGTCTCAGGCTGCACCATAATGGACGATAATGAAACGCCCGAGTTCCAGAAAGGCCAAAACTGGTGCATTTTCCACCTTCTTCTTTTCTTATAGCTTTCCAGTGGTTTTGCTCATAACCTTAGGATCATGAAAGAAAAATAAAAAGTCACCTGAGAATTGACAAAAATAAGCACACGATAAAAACTGTTCATTCTTTGCTGAAACCTTAATACTAATTAAGCTGTTTAATTAGACTATCTCTAACTAGAGGTAATCTCTCTGCAAACAAGAATGAAGGTGTCAAATGTGTTGCACTGAAAAAGTTCACTGATTACACACTGAAAATTAGGAAACTCTATTTCATTAGCTATGTTCACACATCTAGGAAAAGAAAAATTGTTTCTCAAAGCTGTTGCTATTTTGATTTCAGCTGTCACAATAATTTCACGGAGGTCTCTGCTATTGTTTTCCATATATACAATTCCTGTAAAACACAGAATTTAGAGCTTACGGTTCATAATAAAACAATTGCTTTCCCCTAGTAGGCTTTGATTTGGTCTCAAAATATCTTTTCTTATTTAGGTCTCCCCAAAATTATAAAACCTTAGGTTAAGCAAGGTGACCTCCAGAATACACATCATTTAGAAAGAACTCTGGTGCACCTGAAGATGTTACTTTGAGAGTGTCTGCCAACTGTTTTTAAAGTCCTGATTAAAATATACCTGAAGAGTTTATTTTCAGCATGAGGGCAAACTTGGATGACTTTCTAGTAGTAAAGTAGCATGCTATTTATCAGTGAAATGTAAAGGTTGACATTCTTTTCCATTAGCTTCTGATTAACTTGAAATAGGATAGTGAAAAAGTCTCTTCAAGGCCAGGCTGGATGTGGCCCTGGGTGACCTGGGCTAGTGATTGGCATCCCTGCTCAGTGTGGGGAGCTTGGAACTAGATGATCTTGAGGGTCCCTTCCAACCTGCCCATTCTAGGATTCTAGGATTCTATGATTCAGAAAATTCATTTCCCAGGCAAGTAAAAGCTTTCATTTCTTTAGATTCTAAGTTCAATTTTACTACAGTTTTCTGTACATAACTTCCTTTACACCATGTTTTCCATGTGTCTCAAATCCACCGGAAGAGGAAATATGTCAAGTGACTCACTATGCTTTTCATTTCGTTTTTGTGAAAAATACACATATTATGTAATTAACTTATTAAAAACATAAAAGCATTGACCAACAAAGTTGATCCAATTTATGTCTTCAGTTACATTTTTCATGTAGCATTGTTACTTTAATACAACATATTGAGAGTCATAATGTGACTCTAAATTGTGGTTTTTTTTAATCTATAGTTCACCAATTGTATCTTTTTCTCTGATTGACCTGATTTTTTGCAGACATTACTGTGGCAAATAATTATTTGCTCTCCTCTTTTTCTTTCAAGAAAAACAGGAGGTTTTTTTCAGATGATAAAGAAAAGTAGGACAGTTTTTACACTTACACCATAAAAATGTGATATGTTTTCATGTTATTTTGGATACAGCACAGAACGAGTCACAGAAATTCCCCAAATCCATTTAAACTTCCAAACAGTTCCTAGTGTACTTTGAAAAGCATTTTTAAAGTACCTTTCCTTTTGAGAATTATTCATATGCTAAGGGACACCATATTGACTTTGATTAGATATTGAAAGCAGTCCATACAGATTTAGGATTTAGCTTAGCATACCAACTAAAAGTACCAAAAAATGATGAAGATCTTCCTAATTCTACTGTTTATCTCCTTCTGGATAAGACATTCTATCAATTCACAGCCATGTTTGCAACTGGTGACAAATTTCAGCAGCAATAGAGAGTGAAACCTGTTTAGTCAAATACTATGAATTGAACCAAAATCCAGGTAATCTCTGAGACTTAAAGGAGCTGAACTGTTGCCAACTTGCACTACTGCATTGCTTTGTTATTCAAATGCCTCAAGCAAGCTTATTCACTTAGGATTTCTAATATGCTTTCACATCAGGGTGATTTTCCATTTTAACATCATTTCTCTAATAATACATGTTCACAGCTGTGGGTTAGTATTAAAGGAACTGACCTGAGGAGATGCGAGTTAAGCATTCTACCCCATAGTCTTGTAGAATTCATGTCTGAAGGATAGTTTCATCTTCTGAACAAACTCCTTTCTTTCTCATGTATTTTATATTGAAGGATTTTCTTGTTAGTTGTAGAGGTTTCTACAGCCAATGCATAACCTACACCCTAAGACAGAAAGATTAGGAATAAATCTAAATAATAAAGCTTTAGTTCAGACAATAGCACCTGTTTTAGGCTGATATCAATAGATTTCTTAAAATAGAAGAAATAATTGATTAGCAGAAGTAAATATGATATTAATCTATGCCTACATTGTGGTGTTACTTTGCAATACGTGAAGATGTTTACCTAACTTTTCCACCTTTCCTGATTTTTATTTNCTGTGGTGTTACTTTGCAATCCTAACTTTTCCACCTTTCCTGATTTTTATTTGTGTGGTTCACTGAATTTATTCCCTTATTAAAAATGGAATTCACATATGTATATATAACTTTTCACATGACTATCTTAATACATACTGTAATGTCTTTAAAATTCCAGAACTTCAGAAAGAGTCATAATTTAAACCTCTGGCAAAATGCTGTAAATGCAAGGGAAACAAAGGAACTGAGAAAACACTGTGTCACTGAAATTCCTTAAGGGAAAATTTCAAACACCTAGGATGAAAAATGTCACGGCACGATTTAATTTTACTGAGCACAGCTCAGGTTTACATACTATACTTGACAGTTCCTAACATCTGAACATTCATTTATTGCACTCATTCTTCCTGTAAGTTTTAAAATAATCAGGCACTAAACACTTTTTTTACTTTATTCACTTTCACTTGAATCATGCATGAATCTCTTCCTTTGAAATAACTTGTAGGTAGTATTTCTGCTGTTGTAAGTGAAATGTACAAAGGAATTGCAGTAGTTTTTTTCCCTTTTTCTGTCAGAGAGGAGAGAGGAGAACTGCAGATTAAGTGTGGGTGTAAGATGGGTTGTTAACAGTTTTTCTGACAGTACTGGAGACTCCAGTATTATCCAACAGTACAGCTAGGCAGCAGAGAGGAAAGGAGCCTTTGCATCACTTCCTAGCTCCTGCTCTAGGCTACAAGCAAAATACATTTAGAGGATCACAGAGAGCACCTATTGAAGAGGAAATCAGAAATATGGATGAGAAGAAAGGATCCATCCCACTAGCTTAGAGTGAGTAAAGATAGAGTGAGCAGAGAAATTTGCATAACCCAATCACACGATGTCTTTTGGTTTGGGCCTAATTTTAGAGGTGTCAAGGTAAGCAAGAACCTCACATTCCTTCACCTGCAATGAACATCATCACCTTGAAAACAACCAGTGAGAAACATATCTCACTTCCTGTACTTCCTCACTTTTTTTCCTTTGGGTGTAAACAGAACACTACACCAGTTGTCCATTCCATGGCTCATTTAATAATCCTTTCATATAGAGCATGAGTGACTTACAATGAGGGTTTTGGAACTGGCTACATGTGGTAAGCATCTTTAATAATCATGTCAGCTACTGTGGTAAAAGGATTTCTACATCCTTTCAAATGTCATGAATCTATTAGATTAAAAACCACTTCAGATCTCATAGCAACAATCTGAATTCAAGCCAATTATTTCTTAGTATACATAGAGCCACTTCCTCAGGTATTTTTAACAACACACAAATAATTGTTTCTGTCTTTAGATCGAGCCAAAATTATCACCTACAAACATGACACTACTAGAAAAACCCCACAAGACAATATAGAAAGTATATTGTGTCATTTTTAATGTCTCTGTTCTCAGAAGACTATCAACCAGAAAAGAAAAAGCTAAGAAAAGCAAAACTACATATGCAATATTGAAGCTGGTGTCCAGGAAGTGCTGTTTGATGAGGTAATTCTAGGTTTGACCCTAGCTTACCACAGCCCTTCAAGGAATCTAGAAGAAAATCTTTCCTTTAGCTTAGTGTTACATTTTCTCACACAGTTTAGTGAAACCATGACTGTTGAAAATCGTCAAAAATACAATAGATAACATCTAAAAGCTAATTTTAATTCCTCCACTGAACAGTGTTTGTGGAAGAAAGCAAAAAATGATGAGGGAATAGGATAGGCAACCAATGTTAACTGACATAGACAGCTAAAGCTGCAAGGTAGAAAAACCTGCTTGGCATACTCCTTTCACCACCACATTGAGTAAATCAGTCCATCAATGCAGCAAGGAGTAACTTTGAAGACTATAATATAAAAATATAGTTTTGATAGTATAAAAGGGTTGGTTATAATATTGTATCACTTTATAGTCTCAGAATGCCCAGTGCATTTCAGATTACAAAGTCAGCAACTTGCTCATATAATTGTTTCATTCTAGATGTCACAGTTCAGCACCTTATTTAAATTTATGTGTAAAAAAGGTTGTGAACCAAAGATTTTTACTCTTCTGCTTGAAAACTCAATTTGAATAATAGCAGCACACAAGTGCACATTTTCTTCTGCATCACTAGAAGTTAGACAACATCATTCAGCCTCAACAATTAACTGAAGTGACACTAAGATCGTTACAACTATAATGGTAACAATAGAAATATATTAGAGAAGAAATTTAATTAAATTAAATTAATTAATTTAAATTAATTTAATATAATTAAAGTAAATTAATTAATTTAAATTAATTTGATTTAATTAATTACATTTCAGTGGCACATGTTTAGGATGCACTGTAACCATAATCATCTGCTACAGTTTCAAAACACTGGCTACATAAGAACAAAAATCACCTCCAACATCACATAACAAGATCAAAATAAACTGCATCCACAAACCTTATTTATTGCTGATGTATTCTACAGTTCCTACAAAGTAGGAACTTTGTGTCATGACATGGGAGAGTTCCCCATTTAGAGATACTTCCTCACTAGCACAGCATTTGACTCTGCAATTCACTGACGTTATTCATGGGGATAAAGACTGCTCAGAAAAATGGAAATTGAAAGTAGTCTCTTACTTTCTCACACTGAAGGAGGACATTGAACTATTCTCTGAAATCCTAATTGATTCCTTTCCTTAATGGTTTGCAATTGTTTGTTTCTTACGTTCACACCAAGGACAAATGATGCATTGTTGGTTAGACAATTTGTGTCGTGTTGGAGAACCAAAGGAAGGGAGAACTGTTTGTTTGCCTTTTATGTTATGTGAATTCCAGATTTCTTCCAAACTAAGGAATGTATTAAAAGCCTCAGGTAGTATTACACAAGTAGGTGTAATTAACAGTTCTTATACAGACACTGTAGAGTCTAGTGTGAAAGCACTAAATGCAAAGTCTTGTTGAACTTGATCTCTTTTCATGATACTGCATGGATTTCCACACTGATCCAAAACCTGTGGAAACTTATCCAGTGGTTTTGCTTAATGCCCTGCAGGCAATGCTTGGTCTTTTCCATGAGTAAGAACAGAAGTTTTATTAGCATCTACAAGATCAATGAATATTAAATATAACCAATTCATTATTTTGAAAGGAGTACTGTGGCTTTGTATGTGCAACCAAATAACAGCTATGTTAACATCAGGGGCATCAACTCTAATCCCATAGTGCTGAAACATGGGAAAACATGTATGAATCACACATTAAACCATTGAGCTACCCTGTGCACACTGCAGGATGATCACAGAATGCTTCTCTGTTCTATGCTCTACCTACAACTGCTTGTAAAACACAATGATAACATGGTTGTACTGGAGAAAAGAGACCTAAAAGAAGTGTCAGTAATAATCTTTTTAAAGTCTACCTGATACTGGGGAAAATACAGAGATTAAATAACCACACATTAAGACCAAAACCATCAAATCAAGTGTTTTTCCATCCTTTATGAAATCTATGAGAGGCAATAAACTTTGACACTCAAGAATCTTACATGCTTACTTAAGCTACTGAAATTAGTAATTAATATTTAACTGAAGTGGAACTTGTCCTCAGCTGACTTATGTTCCAGAAAAAAAATTCTTTTAATACATCAAATGCAAGGTCCAACACTTTCCTTGATGGTTTGCTCTGCTGCTTAATCACTCTTATATCTAATCTAAATTTGGGGTGCTCAGCCATTACTAGTCATTTGTTCTAGTGATCTCTTTCCACACTGCATTAAACAGCCCTTTAAAACTCAGTAGTTCCTCTATAGTGGAAGAAATGCATAGCTATTGAAAGGCTTTTCTTACAGTATGAAATAATATTCCTCAAATTTTGAGTTATTTAGGAATAGTTTTTATTTTTATTCTGCATGTCGTATGGCTGTAAATAGGGAAAAAAATCCATTATCCTCACATGATAAAATACAACCATAAGAAAAGTAGAATATGCTACTTGCTTGGTACTACTATTTTTATAACTATATTTACAATTTGATAATTTCATATGAGCAGTGTAAATAATTTTTATAGGGTACTCTGCACTTGGGTTTTAATGGGTTTTTTGTTTTGGTGTTTTTTAATTCATATGCTAAGAGGTCATCTCATACTCTTTCTTTTGCATAGGAACACCAACTTTCATTTCTTACAGCAAGGTTTATATAAATGAATTCCTTCTAATATCAATTTATCTCTATTTACAATTTTTATTTTTAATGTCACTGATGGAATTTGGAACATCCAATGTATTACAAGGGCCTCGTAGCAAAATTTTTCATTGGTGATTATGCAGTCCCATCTTTTCAAGTCAAATCTGTCTTCTTAAAGAATTTCAAAATTCTAATGGCTCCAGATTTTCCCTTTCTACTTCATAAATCTCCACATGATGTGTCATAAATGTTCACTAGAAATTAATAGGTAATATTTCCCTAATCTCATTCTAAATAAAGTGCTTTTTGAATTAGCAGTATCTTTCAAAAATTTCCATGTGATATTGTGGAAACTGTAGCAGAAATACAAGTGAATAAGAGATATACTATTACTCTCACCAGTTAAAGCCTAATGATATATCTCTAGTTCTCAGGTTAATTCAAAACCAGCAATCACATACAGAATAGTTCTTAGTCATAACAAATATCACAGGGGAAAACAGATAGCATATTCCATTTATTCTGTAGGATAACAACAATTTTTGAAGCAGGTGATTTAGGCCCAGCCAGCCAGCACTAAACACAATGAAGCCACTCATTCACTCCTAATCCTCTCCAGTAGGATGGAGAAGAGAAAATACAACAGGACCAAGACAGAGGACAGCGAGGGCACACTCACCAGTAACCATCAGAGGCAAAGAACTGACTCAGCTTGGGAACAACATCATCAATTTAATTTAAACCATCATCACCACCACCAATTTACCAATTGAATCTGAGTGGGACAGCGATGAATGCAACCAGATCTTAAAAACACCTTCTCCCCACCCCTCCTTACTTCCCATCCCAGCTGTGCTCCTAGTTCTTCATGTCCTCCTCCACACTGGTACAGTGGGCAGGGAATGGGTGTTGTGGTTGGTTCCAGTCCAACCCGTGTTGTTTCTACCCTTCCTTCCTCCTCAGGGGGAAAAGTTGTCACAGTCCCCCAGTGCAGCAATATGGCATCCCTGCCACAGGAGAGAGTCCACCACCTTCTGTCACTAGTGTGGGTCTCTTCCACTAGTGGCAATTCTTCCAGTGACAAACCCCTGTAGTGCAGCTCTCCCTCAGAATCATGGCCTCCTACGGGAGCAGTCCCTTGATCCAGCATGGGTTGTTCAGCAGGGTGTCAGGAGGATTTGGCTCCACCATTGATCTCTTTGGGCTGCAAGGGCTCAGCCTGCCATCTCTAGCCTGCTCTAGCATGCCTCTCTCACTCCGTCACTCACCTCAAGGTCTCTATGTTTTTCTCTCACACATTCCACTCCTCTCTCAAACAGTGCCCTGAAGAATCTGCTCTTTAAAGATAATAAGAGAAATGGAACCACAGAACACCAGATTTGGAAGCAACCTCAGGGATCATCTATTCCAAACTTCCTTGGCAAATGCATGGACCAGAAAGATGGTCCAGCATCCTGAAATACTGGAGTTCGTCCAGAGGAGGTCCAAAAAGTGATCAGAGTGCTGGAGCACCTCTTCTGTGAAGACAGGCTAAGAGGTTGTTCAGCAGGGAGAAAAGAAGGCTCCAGGGAGACTCTAGAGCAGTCTTTCAGTACTTTAAGGAAGCCTACAAGAAAGCTGGAGAGGGACTTTTTACAAGGGCATGTAGTGGTAGGACAAGGGGCAATGGTTTTAAACTGAAAGAGGATAGGTTTATGTAAGCTATAAGGAAGAAAATCAGAGAATCCCCAAGACTGGAAAAGACCCCCAGGATCATCAAGTGCAGCCTATGACCCAATACACCACAACATCTAAACCATGCCACTCAGTGCCACATCCAATCTTCTCTTAAACACCTCCAGGGATGGTGACTCCAGCACCTCCCTGGGCAGCCTATTCCAGAGCCCAATCACCCTCTGCGTGAGGAAGTGAATCTTCACCTATGTGTGTGGTGAGGCACTGGAACAGGTTGCTCAGAAAAGTTGCAGGTTGAAGTTTTTTGAGAATATTTTCATTTTATCCTTTGTTATAAACATGACACTTTTTTTAACATATATTGAAGTTAAGGTAGGTCTTCCAAAACCAGAATGGTTACATACATTTAGAAAGTCAAGTTCACACAGACTCTAAAGCAATTTTTCAGCTTAAGGAGCCATCACCTTTCTTTTCTTTAGGTCCCAGGTTGTGTAATTACCCTTCTGAGTCATAGTAGGTCTGGCTTACAGTGCCTATTCAGCATTATCTCTTGTCAAATCAGCAAAATACTGATGGGAGATTGACTCCTGCATTGGGCTGATACAGCCTTGCAGTTTTAGTACTGCTTCTAAGAAAGCTTCATCATCAAAATAGTCTAATAATGCTAAACTTAACTCTAACTTGTTAGGATAAAGATATTAACAAAAACTACTTTTTAAATAATCTGTTCATTGTCAACATTCCTTTGATAATTTTGCTTGCTATTACAATTCTGCTAATGTTTCACATCATGACATGCATTTTTAAAAATTAGAAAGATATAACAAAATATGAGATTGACATAAGAATTTAAGACCTGAAAGCAAGGCAATGTGAAGAATGTAACCACTTAGCCAAGTAATGGTCTTCTTTATTCAGATACATAATCTATGTACATAGAAGAGTGATGCCCAAGCACAAATGTCCCCATGTAAAAGTGAACAACAGAGACAAATATCTCACTTTTTAGTAAACAGAAGGATTCTATCAAAACAATCAGAAGTATGGCACATCCAAAAGGATTGTGGAGATCAGGAATGAACATAGAGTGACTGCTATTTAGCAAAGAGATCCAATGAATCTCCTAGGGACAGAGTGTTGTCTCATCTTCCCAGCCACCGTCAGGAAGCCAAAGGGCATGAGTAGGATGAGTAGGGATGAGTAGCATCCTCTAAGATTTCCCAGTGTCCTGTACCTCTAAGTGTTGCACTGGCCTTCAAATCTAGAACTTGGCTACTGCATTGGATCAGGCAAAGGTTTTTTTACATTGTCAAAAGATTTGAGGAAGCAAGCAGCTGATTCAAATGTTGATGAATGGAAGTTACTTCTACTGTATCACAAAGAAGTCTGCTCACATCTCAACTTTATACCAGACACTGAATTTTCTTTGATTTTTCTGCTAGCTGACTAATATAATCTGTTTACATTAACTGATATGCAGAGATATGGAGTAACTATATTTTACTGTAATATGCTGCTTTCCAAGATAACAATATTAAATACCACCTCCTAAGAAAATCAAATATCTGAATCACCCTTGGAAAGCATGTCTTACAGGGATAGTAATACTTCATTTTATTCACCTTTTCCCAGTAGAATTCATACTGTGCACCTGAATACCCTGTCAATATGGCTCTCTACAACACCCCAGGACAAGTTCATGGAAAAAACCTCAGCTTGACTTTATCTGCTGAAATTCACAGCTCAGTTAGTAACTTAAGAATAGGAGTCCAGCCTGAATAAGTAAACAATTCTGTACCACAGAGCTCTTCTATATTCTGACTGTGATTACAGAGTAGGTCATTTCTCAAAATGTCAGACAGTTTCTTATCAAAATGAGAATGACATAAGATGCACTCTGTCTTTTGTGACTTTGAACCTCAAACTAAGTCACTGCATTCAGTAAATTAAAAGTAAAGTGTGGTGGATACTTTGTACAAGGCTTATTCCTTTGCTAAAATCTGCATGTAGGTTGTCTGCAAATCTTTAAAATAACAAAATATTAGAAGAATTATTACATGCAGACAGAACTCATCTAAAAATTAATCTCTCTCCTCTGTTTTGTCTTTTTAGCACCAATAATTTCATGCAGCCAATAAAATCTACAGGGACAATTTTGCACTGCTGAAGTTACAAAATCATTTAATCAAGTGGTAATTATAGAATTCAGAGCCAGTGCTGATCATGGCAGATGCCTTCATTTACAAGGTTACCTTTAAACCTTACTGAGTTGTTCTTGTCCATTTAATAAATTATCCCTTCAGGAAATTAATAGTCAAGATGCTATAGGTGATAAAGCATCAATTTAAAATATTATGTAATATAATCCAGAAGATCTCAGAGGAGAAATTCTAGATGTTACTCACTGCTCCCAACATTCTTATTAAAATTCTACAGGCTGTGAAAAACAGTTTCAAAAAATACTCCTATCTGTTCAAAACTACAGTAGGTTGTGGTTTCACTAATCATAATGACTTGCTGTGATCATTCAGCTTAAATTAAGCTACTGATGAATATAAAGCATATTTACTTTCAAAAGCTGAAAGCTAGTAAGCTGAATTAAATAATGATTTTAATCAAAACATCATAAAAGGTCATAAAAAATTTAGAATACATTTAAAAATATTAGAATAAACTAACATACACTACTGTTCTCAGTAGACCACTAGGGACCACTATGTTCAACAAAAGCTGTAGTAATAGAATTCAAGGTGGAGATTTATTGTTTCTTAGCATTTTAACTGAAAGCAGAGCTAACATACATGAATGCTACCCTGACAATTTAACTGCCAAGCCATTACCAGTTTTAACTTCTATGTCTACAAGATTTGGTTTGCCAAATGTAATTACACACACATGTGCATGCATACCAGGCACAGTCTGACAATGCCTTGTGTTCTCCTGTGGCCCCTGGTGCCAGAACTGTGCCCACAGCAGAGGGAGCATTAAACTCATTGCCCACAGGAAAGTGTGGGCAGTGATAGCCATGTTCCTAGAATCCTTGCATGGGTAGGATGAGCTCATTAGCCTTCTGGCAGTCATCCTAGGAGAAGGACAACTCTGATTCCAAACCCGGGCAGATGGAGCTCGTTTAGCCCTGGAAAGCCTTCCAGCTAAGAGGTTAAACCTCCATCCTAAGGACTTGGCTGCCAGCATCCAAGCTTGCTAGGCCCTGGCAGATGACCCTGAGGACTAAAGAGTGGGTCCAGCTCTGCGCATGCTGTGTCTCACCTAAAAAAAATCCCTAGTGCAGGCTCGAGGGTGCTATCTGCTATCCTCTTTTTATCAGCACGCTTGGAAAAGGCGCTGAGGAGGAGCATGGATGGAGCCCTCCCTGGAGCTTCGTTCGCAAAGCCTAGCCACCACGATGACAGCATGCATACATAATGAATTTTCAAGAGGACAGTAATTCAAAGCCTCTTAAGTAATTTCAGATTTTACACATGCATTCTTCTTGGGAGCAAGATAACACAGAAGAAATACTAGATTAAAAATTATGAAGCTAATTTTCTTTGTGAATCTGAACTGAGACTACCATAACTATAAAAACCTTACACAAGTATGTTTTACCTTAATATTCTTCATGCATTTACCCATGTATCTCATTGAGCTGCTGAGGGCTGCTTATTTCCATTAACCCATCCCAGAAACTAACATGTCCACAGCAAACAGATACAGTATTAAGAAAGATTTTTTTAAAAGACTATTATACAATAGACATTGCAATGTACCATGACCAGTAAAATAGAAGACATTTGTTTCCATTATGTACCTCTTCTCTGATCCAACTGTCACCTGCATCTGTGCATGGAGAGCCTCTCCTAACGAAGTGGATTCAAAATATTATCTAATCAAGAAGCAGAAGTTGAAAGCTAGTTTAAGTATATGTCAAAATGCTAAGTACTGAAAAACAAAACTTGTTATGTGTTACCTCCTAAAGAATTCCTAACTATTCCTGGTAGTATTGGAATCTCAAAGAGGTCTCAGAGAGCAGACTCTCAGCTGACTAGACAAAAAAATTAAATCACTTAATAAACACACCAGTAAAATAAATCTTTAAAACATGTCTAATCCAGTGCATCAAAAATTAGGAAAATTCAGTTAGTGAGGTTTATAAAGCAAGCCAATGGTACTGTTACTGAGAGATTTGTCAGAATAAAAGCTGCATAAGGATTGCAGAAACAAGATCAATGGATCAGAGTTAAGCATTATTTAAAGTAGTTATCTTTCATTTCAATTATATTCTGTACTATAGATAAGAATGCAAAAGGTATATAAACTTTGAAGGGTGACATCAAACTTCCAGAAACAGTCCATGAACAGATCTTAAAGTTTAAATTTACTATACCCACTTGTCTATAGTTTACCTTTTTTCATCTTTGGCACCAGTGTTCAGTTCTCTTCCTAGGAGACATTTATTCCTAAATAGAAGCTTACAAAATGGGAAAAAATTACTTTGTCCACCAAGTCCATCCCTTTTGCTTTCCTTATCTTAGCTCTCCTGCTTCCATAATACAGTCATTTATCATTTCTTTGTTTGAAACTTATCTAGTATTTGGCTTAACTTTCTGAATTCACCATTACAGGTTGGTATCTGAACAGCTATATTCCTACTGGTTAATTATTCTCAAATTTGTTGAATATGAAAACCATTCCAAAGAATTCATAAATTACTCTGTATTACTGTCCTGAAAATTTTTTTCACTCATGATAATGTGAATTAACATGAAATTTAATCCTGTCATCACTCTAAATAGTATCTTTGTGAGAAGGTATATTTCCTTTAAAAGCATTATTTTTCTCATAGAGTGGGAGCTATCATAAAAGCATAATCTCATACATCTCAAAATATATTAAAACCAATGTCTTTTATTCCATTTTGGCCACACTATGTATATTAACAGAGATAAATTTTCACAGCCAAACAGAACCTGAACAGAGAATTGAAAGATACAACCTCTCACCTATAAAAAAAAAAAATTCATATAATATAATGGAATTAACAACTTGCAAGTTTTTCAAAACCTTGCCTATACAACTGTTCCAAAAAAGTCATCTAAGCACCAGAGATGGCACCTTTCATGCTAAGGGTGCCTACAACTTGTATCACGTGTGTGCCTTCTAATCACATCAAGTGGGTGTATATATATATCATTTAAACACACAGCTGAATATTTTCTTTCAAAACACAATTTAAATCAATTGTTCAAGCAAAACCTAAATTTCATCCAAGCTGCAATTGACTTTAAAAGCTCAAAACAATGATGCTTATTCAGTTGCACATCTCCCATATAGACATGGGCATCCACATTGCAACCACACAGCTGAGGTTCAAAACTGATTCATTTCATGAATGTTGCATGCCAGATAGCCTTCAGAATTGTGTCGCTTGTAATCTTTTGTGTTTATCTTTCTGTAATGAGATGCCTTTTTGCCTTAGTTATTTTTGCCACAAATCGTAGCAATCACTGAAAACAACAGAGCCATGAGCATCCTGCTGTCTTAATTTATTCCATTTTCTTTAAAATACTAATTATTGTTCTATTTTCCTCCTACTTCTGCTTCGTGATAGCTGCTTAGCTCAAAATCAGAGTAAAATAAAGAGGAAACAATTTCATATGTGAACTTCATCAGACATATTGCCTCTCAGCAATCAGTTTGGGGTTGCTGGGTTTTTTTTCCTCTCAGAACCTAGGGAAGCTCTGAGAAGATTAATTCTTTCAGAAGCCAGACAATTAGCAACTAACAGCCCCTACCAGAATGGCACTTGGAGCAGGGAACACAGCACTTCACCATCATCATACTGCAAGAGAAGGAAAGACTTACTTCATTGCTTTATCCACAAGCCAATCTCAAGATAAATTCAGTGTTAAATCTGAGAATAGACAGAAGGCAGAGAATCTCACTTTTCTTCCAACACAAAAAATTAAGATTGTACCTGAAATGTAAATCACAGTGGAATCTGAAAAGGAAGCCTTTTATTTGTCAGATATACTGAATTATTAACTTCTCTGATAGAATGCTGAGCCAACAAAGCAAATACACACGAGTTCATTCTTCCACCTACACTATAATGCAGTGGCATCATCTAAGATCTAAAATTTATGAAGCAGCATACCCTCACCTCTCTCAAATACACCCCTCCGTAAATAAATGTTTTACCAGCTAAAACACTTTTCTAGTTCTTTTCTTATTGCTTCAAAATCATGACAAAAACGTTACTGAATTTGATGATTTTTCTGCTATAGATTATTGCTTATGGGGCTAGAAAATTTGCTTTGAATGTGGCTAGGCTGAGAAGCTGATATACTGTTTGCTTGTCAAACAGCCTGAAGAGCTAGACAATACCACTAGGCATGGTGTTGAAATGAGGAATGGATGGATGGATTATCCTTACCTGTTGTGCTGTTTGCTAAAGGCATTTGAGTAATAGTTCCTGCTTCTTTCAGTTGTAACAAACTGCTTCCAAAACATGCAGTCATCTAACATACAGAGGATCCTCGATGTCTCTTCCTCTCCAATTTTAGTCACCCTATGACATTTAGAAACAAGACCCTCAAAACAGAAAAATAAAAATCACAGTAGTAAATATAAGTGCAAAGGTATATTGTGTATTGCTTTACTAGAAAATATTTCTACTTGACTTTAGTTCAGAGTCATCTTTGGAATATGAGGTATATTCCTTTTTAAGGACCTGCTAAATAGTTAGACCATTTATGACAGCCCATTGCTATTTCTAGCCTTATCAGCTTCTTTTGCCTGCCTCTACAGCCCTGTTCATTTCTTTTCCTAGACATGAGCAATTAACACCTCAGGGTTTCCATTAAGTGTTAACATGCAATGTATTTTTTGTCCTGATTTCTTAACCTTTGATATCACTTTCTGTTTCTTCCAAAATTGTATTCTAATATCTGAATATCTTCACATAAGTGATTGCTTTTATATTGTGTTTCATCTTTTTTCAACACTTTTTAAGTTTGCCATATTGGGTAGAGCAGAGGACAAAATGTTAACACTTAAATGAAAAAAATAATTAAATTAATTTAATTAATTAAATGAAATAAAAGCTCTGAAGAAAATGCTGCCTCTGTTATCTCTAGCTGGGCAATAGTGAAACCTGATATCAACAGCTGTGAAGAATTGGATAGCAAAATCACTACAACCACTGTGTATTGACTTACAACTCTCATTTTTCAGGGATCCTATATGACTTTACAATTACTTAGAGCTTTATCACATGAAGGTAGACTACAGCTCATAGATGTTTTAGTGTAGCTTCTCGTAATAAGCCTCTGTATTTCAATCAGTTCATGCACATCCATCTTGGTATTTCATTCCTCAGCTGGAAGCAGAAACTGCCCTTTGTTGCAGGGCTGAGAAACCATCCAGGTGTATCAATCTTCATCACAGGGTTTAATATCATTTTTATATCTGCCAGAAAGAGCAAGTTTGGAAAAAGAGGCAGAAAAGGAAATGTTTATACAAGAAACAAGGCTCATAGTGCTGGTTTCTCTGGTCTCATGTTCATTGCTATCATTTTAAAGGATACTGTTAATTATCCAAGAGCCAAATAAACTCAGAGACACAACATTTTACAGAGACACTGGCATGCTGTAACAACTTTTGAAGGGAAATCCTGGACTTGTCACATTCTCTTGCAGCCCTGGAAAACTATTTTAAAAATAGTCAACAGACCTGACAGTCTGTTAATTTCAGTTAATGTTGCATGGAGATAATAGGAACCTGGTTTATCATTAGTTAATGCTGTCCTCTATGTCATTACAACCTAATATCATTGAATGTTGAAAGGAGACCAAAACAAAAGGAGGCATAATTTTAATATTCCCACCAAAGACATTTTGTCATATTTAACAATAAAGTAGGACATTATTCATTATTATTCATTATTCAAAGTTTGATTAAAGGACTGAAGAAGTGAGTCAATCCCTCTCTTTTCTAATTTACTTATCTCTGCCATTATCCCTGTAATGCTACCTTTAGTGAGGACTGCATGCTCTGCTAGGTTGCAGCCTACTAATACAAGTATTTGTTTATACTTCATTAACCCCAAAATCTATAGTGGATCTCTTGCTATCATTACACATATAATGAAAGTTTGCCTTCTAAACAATATCATACACTTCTTTAAACCAGCTGGTTGTCTTTGTATAATAAATAATTTTCTCTGTTATCCTTCAGTTACCGAAGGGCTACAATATTTATTAGAAAGTAGCAGCAAATAAGACACCTTCCTTCACAAAAAGAAATTTAAGTGTTAACACTTAAAAAACCACAGTGCCTCAAATACTTAAGTTTAACAAGGATACTTGTCTGATGTGGTATTTGTTTCAGAGTTAGATATGTAATCTAGTATTTGCAGGAATTCTGAGGCAGGTCTCTCTAGAGGAAGATTCATCCCACATGAAAATAGATGTAGAAAAAAAGCCTTCCTAGATTTGTTTAGAAGAAGAATCACTAAACCATTTAGGTTGGAAGGGATCTCTCGAGAACATCTACTCCACCTTCCCAGCTCAACAGTGTCAACTAGAGCAGGTTACAGAGGACCTATGTCCTAAGGACCTCGCTGCCAGCGTCCAAGCTTGCTAGGCCCTGGCAGATGAAGCTTAGGACTAAAGGGTGGGTCCAGCTCTGCGCATGCTGTGTCTCACCTAAAAAAATCCCTAGTGCAGGCTCGAGGGTGCTATCTGCTATCCTCTTTTTATCAGTGCTTGGAAAAGGCGCTGAGGAGGAGCATGGATGGAGCCCTCCCTGGAGCTTCATTCATGAAGCCTAGCCATGCACAGGACCGCCTGACTTCAATATGTTGCACCTACATGTTTGCAGCATTTTAGTAGTCAGCACTGGGCAGCTTCACATCAGTCCAGTTTGTAGGAAGGGAATTAGGAGAAAATGTATTCTGAAGAGTCTGATTCAATATTTAATGGGATTATGCTCACCTCTAATTCTGTGGACAGAGCTCCAGAGACTATGAATTCCACAGAGAGCTCAGTACATCAGGAACAAGATCAATGTTAATTAGAGCAAGATATATAAACTTCTTCCAAAGCTAAGACACGTGATAAGGAATTCAATGCATAATTTTAAGAGATTGGTATAGATAACTTGAATCAGGGGAATCGAGTCCACTTTTATTAGTGTTTCCATTAGTAACAGAAACACAGCAACATCAGGCAATAACTAAAATGCACAGAAAGAAATTAAGACACAATTCCATCTTGTAACATGCTGCCATAAGAAGGCAGGTAGTGATTCTCCTACTGATAGAGATTACTGCAAGGAACTATTCATTGCAAAAAAAGAATCTTTCTTCTCATACAACAAATAATGAGATATCACTGCAGTAGTGCAGTTACTTTGAAGATTTTTCACTCAGAGATAAAAAAAGATTCTTGTAGAGTAGGATTATATGAAGACATGTTTAGTAAGAAGATACTCTAAAAATTTATTCAGATCAAAAACACCTTTGGACAGGAAATTGTGCTCTTTCTTAGGAAATAAGGCATACAGTAGAAGTAGCTGGTAATACACAGTTAAAGGTCAAAAACTGTTTTAAATAAAAATCAAAATGTTAAGTCCATGCAAGTGTTAGTTCAGTTACAAGAAGATAAGCACTTTCATTCAGAGTTTGAAAAATTGTGTCAAAGAGAAGAGGCAATTAGTTGGGTTATAAATTATCCTGAATGAAGTCACAACTTGAAGTAAAAATCCAAGCATTTAAGTCACAAAGCCATCAGTGTGATATATTGCTAGTAGTGCTGATGACAGGGTTTATAAGAGCACTGCAGATCACCTCTGTGCTATAAATAAACAGAGATTCAAAATGGATATGCAATTCATGTGCTTGGTAGTTTTAACACTATTGACTCTGCTTCAGAGCTACATTGCTTCTTTGGAGCTCTTGGATCACTTTTCAAAGTGTCCTGAGAAAAATATGGCTTTCATTTATATCCACTGCTACTTAACATCGGCCAGAGTACACAAGTACTGATTATCAATAGAAAGAATGTATTTATTTTTACTGTAAAGTCTTCATAGGATACTATTGATTTAAAAAAACCCAAACATTAAAGAACTTACCAACACTTAAGTTGATATTCTACTCATATATCTGGTTTGTGATTTATTAAATATTTTGAAAGTCTTTTAAAGGAGTAATTTAAATTATTATTTATATGTAATTATATATTAAATATAGTAAAATCAAAGATATACCTTGCTCTAATGTATTTTTACACACACAAAAATCTGAATATTTTGATTTTTTTTTTTATTTAATAAATTAATGTATATTTTTCCTCCTTTAAAAGTATCAGTTCACCAACTTTTACTGTTGCTGTAATCTAATTTCCTAGAGCTTGTGTTTACCATTACCAAGTCAAAATAACTTCATCTAAAAGACTTGTCGAAAGCTTTGGGATAATAACTTCTGGTAGAGGAGAAGCCCAAAGCTTGGGACAGGAAAATTGACTTTAAATTAGAGTTGAAATATCACAGAGTCTTCATTACCTAGCAGTTACAATCTTATTCATAAACAGATTGCTGAAGAGATAACCAGAGAACTTCTTAATTAAAATCTTATTGATGCGCTGTATCTACAAAGATAATTAAATACAACACCAAGTTTTGCATACAAAACCATATTTATCTTGCCAAGGAAATAATTGAGAAAAATGACTTGGTGCCTAAGACTTGACGTAGATATTTTTATCAGTTGGCTTCTGTTATTTGCATCACATGCCAAAGAGCTGCAACAAAATACAGAATAGTCAAATTAATGTGCTTCTCTCAAGAAATTAGTTCAAGGAAGGTAAGTTCAGTTGGACTGTGAAATGGTTTGGATAACTACCATTCTATGGGCTCCCCACATTCATCACTAGAAGCTGTAATATGTTTCCCTATTTTAAGTGATCAATGAACTACTAAATGTACTTTTCTATTTTTAACACAAACTCCAGACCTACCATTGATGGAATGTGCATAAGCTTCACCAAAAAAGCAACTCACTCTTTCTAGCCATTGAGCACTGGCATTATTATTACCATTACTACAGATTTCATTTTCACTGCTAGCCAGCAAAATACAAGGGAGAAAGATAAATTGTGGAATTCATTCATCTTTCAATAGCGTTTTAAATCTTATGTTTTAATGAAACATGAGATGCCAGACAGGGGTAGCTGAATGACATCACTGATGAGCAATTCAAAAAACCCACCATGTATTAAACATGAGCAGGACATGGCTCAGAGTATCTTCTTCTGCCTTTCCTGTTGCTCACTACACTCATATTTTGATCTTATACCATATATTTGGTTATCGTTGCCTTCTGTTCTGTGGAGGGGAATTCATATTTCAGAGAGAAGTATTTCTTTTGAGAAGGAAAGGGTTTGGCATGAGATTAATGCTGATACTAGCTGTAGATTAGACATATAAGCCAAGTTTGTAAAGGTTACTGAAAATGTCAGATGGACAACAAAAATTAAACCCACAAACAGACCATTCAGCTGTTCTAGTGGGTACGTGTTGAAATCATTATGAAAATTGAGCTCCACAGTTGTAGAAGAGAATGACTGCAATAAATAATCAGAAGCCAGTTGTTCTCAGTCCTATCATTTGAGAAAAACATTCATTTTGTTTAATTTTGATGTTTTGTCTTAATCTCTGCAAAATCTTACATACCTGTTTGACAATAAATTCTGACAAGATTGAATGATATATCAGTTGTGATAACACATACTCTGAGTTGTGATAACACATACTCTGAATTCACCCTGAACTTAGACACATCCACCTAATCTAACTTAAAATAATTTATAAATACAGGAGATATTAAAAATATATAAACCAAGCAACTGTCTCATTCACACTACTTAAGCATGGAATCCTTCTCACTTTGACAAATTTGACAGAGACATATCAATTGCTTGGAAAAGACAAGATAAAGTAAAATAAATGTTCAGGTTAGAAGGTCTAAGCAACTGATGAAGGATATCATAAGCTATGGCTACTTCCTAGAGGTTCACTATTTCATATTCATTTAGAAGTCATTTTGGCTAAGTGAACATGAATCAATTTGTCTGATGAGCTAAATATCTTTAGGGTGAAAAGAAAGGTAGATTTCTGGCAAGGGAAGATGAGAGTATCTTTTCAAATTACACTAGTGGCTGCTCAAGGACATGTGAATCCCACCTTGGAAGAGACCTCTAAGATCATCAAGTCCAACCATCAACCTATCACCACTGTGCCACTAAACCATGGCCCTAGGCATCACTTGTATACATTTGTTAAACACCTCCAGGGACAGTGACTCCACCACTTCCCTGGGCAGCCTGTTCCAATGTCTAACAACTCTTTCAGTGAAGAAATTATTCCTGATATCCAATGTAAACCTCCCCTGGTGTGATTTGAGGCCATTTCCTCTTGTCCTCTCACTGTTAACCTGAGAGAAGAGACCAAGCCCCAAATGAAGGAGTCAGGACAATTATGATGACTGAGAGAAGAAAACACTCTTTATATTTAGAACACTTCTTCCTTTGAATAATCTGACTTCCTTTTTCTATTGTACAATTTTCTGTCACACACATACATCAAAAACAGAGTTTGATTGAGTCTACTCATTATTCCATTAAACATGTTGCACCAGAATATTGAAATATGAGTGTTGTGAAGCACCATGAGCACAGCCACACTGATACTAAGAGGGAAACTCCCCAAAGCCCTCTCCCAAAAAATACAAAACATCAACAAAAAAATCCATCTGGACTTAGGGAAGATATTCAGAGATATAAAATGGTATCTGGCTAAACATCATTCCTTCCATTCTTCCTCATCTTTTTTTTTTTAATTACTAAACTGCTGAATGATTGCTATGTCTGCTACATCCTGAGGAACACAAAGGAATAAGAAAAGTCAAACAGCACTGGATTAGAAGCAGAGAATACATAAGTACTTAGGTCTCATTTAGGAAAACAAAAAATCCTGCAGAATCTTGCAAGTCCTGAGCCTAAGTGGTTATAGAAATCTGTCCCATAATTTTGATGCAAAAGTAGCTAACGAACTAGAGCAAAGGACAGAAATCACTATAGACTCTAGCATTTTCTACTCTCTGAAGGACTAGTAGATAATCAGTAAGGCAAATGAAAACACAAAAGTAAAAGTTATCAGTGGAAAACACAGAGTTAAGAATCTTAAGTTGTCTGAACGTTTACACAGTAGAACTATCACAAAACTTGCTTACAATAGAAAAGCAGCTGCTCGGTATATAAGGAGTTCAGAATAGAGAGTCTTGTCAGTTATTTCAAAGTCTAAAGGAAGGGAACATTGTGGTCCTCTGTCAAAACAGCAAAGTCTCAGAGCAGAGGTGCAGGAGCAGAGGGCAGTGGGAAGAAATGCAAAATTCAGTTTGATTGATATTCTGTGCAACTAAAGCAAAAGAACATTCACCCCTCTGCCTGACCAGGCAGTTCAGCATTAAAGTGCATTTCAGAACAAACAAAAAGTAGAAGAACTTCCTTCTTTAGCAGGAAGAAGAAACAGCAATGATCATGTTGTGAGAAGGGCAGCATGCATCCTCTTATGTGAGTGCAGAAAGATAGCAAAACAGGCAACAGTGCTCTCAGGAGAACATGTATCCTGGACATGTGCACAGACATGCAGCTTTCCACACAACAGAAAGCCACAATTTAGCCTAAATGGTGTGAAGCAACAAGAGAGTTCTCCTTGAAATAAAAACAGTCTCAATGAAATGAAACAAACATGTCAATGTGATACTTAGTCCCTTCTTAAAAAAATTGTTTAGAAAATTAAAAAAAATATACAAAAATCAATTCATTTTTCCATTGGAGTCAACATACACCCAATCATCCCTCATATATAAGGATCAGACTCATTATAACTGCTAACTCCAAAGCAATTTAAATTAACTATTTAATATGCAGAAGTATTCCTGAATACTAACATTAGATATCCACTTTCCACAAACACTAGAGATGGTTTTAGGAACCTGTGCAAGTGAAAAATTGTTCTGAGGAGAAGCACAGCACTGAAATTGCATGAAACTGGAATGATAAGATTTAGCTTACAAAGCTTTCACAAAAGCAAAAAATCATATGCATACAGATGTCAAACATATATAGGAGAGACCCAAAACACCCAGAAAAGATCCTGCCCTATCTTGCATGCCTATGTTGACACACACCCCACTGATTTTGTGACTAGTATGTGTTTATAAAACTTGCTCTATATAAAAGCTAAGGTAACAGATGATCATGAATGCAAATGGATCTGTAGCGAACTTCCCTTCCTCCAAAGCCTCTACTTGCCATGTGTAACAAACCCTCCTCTATTCTGTGATTGGTACTCTCCACAACACTAGCCAAAAAATGTCTTACTCATTTTGAAAATAAAAATGTACAAGTATGTTTTCATGATCATTTTAGTAAACATTGAAATACTCTTCACCAAGACATCATCCAAAAGGATTTTGCAGTATCAAGAAGAGTATGGATTTTTTACCTCCCATTCCAAGCTGCATGACAAGACAGCCTGCAGCAACAAAAAGAAATTTTAGGGGGGAGGAGTCATTCCAAAGTACATATATCAGTATTGAAAATGTCAGTCTTTAGCTCAGCTGGATGTTTAGACTAAAGGCTAGATCAAAATCCATTAGTAAAGGATTTCATAAAGCAATTTATATAAGCAGATAATTTGCCTAGACACAAAACCAAACAACAAACCAGAAAGAAATATCAACAAGTCACAACACTAAAACATAATAAAATATAATATATGTCTCAAATCTTTGAGACAACAGACCTACCAGTATGTTATTTCTATCACTAGCTTTATACTTGGATCAGAGCTGCTCTCCTCAGTGTATTTTCTTCTACAGGTATACTGTACACCATGAGTTGGATAGAGAGATTAGCAGTCAGTTTTTTGGCCTACCAATCCTTACAGTTTTTGTTTCATAACCCTTGTGAAGGCATACAAAGATTTACAAACAGGAAAATGAACACTAAAAGATATAGAAAAGATCAAAAAGAAGTAGTAAAAGGAAACCAACTCTGGCTGTCTAGCAGTTCTAAAATACAATGCTTATGAAAATAATTCAGAGTTCTAAAGATAAAAATTACACTGAAACTAAATATAGTTAGGCTAGATAAACAATTATCTCTAGTACAAACCCAGAGAAAGACTAGTGTTCTAACTCCCTCTACTGGACTAGATACATTGGATTAATAGCTATCAAGCATTTTCCTTCATCATATTTTTTTGATGATTGGGTAATTTCTTTTAATGAATTATTTTCCTCAAATTTCTTTTGCCGAAAAGAACATCGGAACAAAACTTGAAAACTCTTGGAAACCCTTTTTCTGAAAGAAATCCTAAAACTGAAGGAAATTCAAACAACAAAATTCTGCTTCTCAAACATGCATTTTTTTTGCCCCTTGCATCTGCTAGAGAAGCTGTATCAGAGATAAAAACTGAAAAAAATCACCAGTTCTTAAGGAGCAAAATCAGGGCACTGTTACATAACTGACAATGTAAAATATTTATTTCTGTACAATAAAAGACTTTCAAAAAGCCAGAAACAAGAAAGCTTCCATTATCTTATATTGTAAACTCACTCTCATCAACAACTTAGATCATAGCCTTTTCTTTTGCTTTCATGTATATACATGTCTTGCCTACAGGACTTTAACATATTTATTGTGTCTGATAAATATGGAGAGCAAAAAGGTCAAAAAAGAGCTGCATCCTGAGCAGTACCTCTAACACTTCAGAGAACTGAACATTTACAACACAACAGGTTTATGTGGAAGGGAAGCTGGGAAGAAAAAGAAGTGAGAGAACTTCCAGGGGAGGACAAAAAAATAATACACAAAATGCATAGATAATATTTCCTTATAGAGAGCATAAATAATAAACTAACATTGATAAATCCTACAAACATTATATTTTCTCTTTAAAAACAAGAAAAAAATTAACAATCATTCATATGCTAAAGAAAGTATTTGCAACACCTACTAGCACTAAAATCTCAAGTTTAAACTGGAACTAGTAATCATCTTCCAGAAAATGCAAGCAAAACAAGTTGGCTCACTCTAACAGCATCTCTACCATTACAGGAATACACAATTACAATTTTTATCAACTAAAAAGATAAATTAGAAAGATAAACACAACTAGACAGATGGCATTAAGGAGGAATATTTCCAGCATGTTGTCAAGGGTTAGGCTTGGGCCAACCACTAATCCAGTGACAGATTTTGTCTGTTATCCCCTTTTCCTCCACTCCAGGGAAGAAAAGGGGAAATTAACACAGAGAGACTTGTGGATTGGAAATGAAACTTAAACTACTTTAATGAAAATAATAACACACAAAAGCAATACCACACCCAAAATGCCCTTGAGGGCAACTACAGAATCCCAGAATCCCCAAGGCTGGAAAAGACCCCCAGGATCATCAAGTGCAGCCTATGACCCAATACACCACAACATCTAAACCATGCCACTCAGTGCCACNCTCAGACTTAGGGGCTGGATCCACCAAGCTTGTATTATATATACTACCAAGCCTTTCCTAAATATTTGTTAATGGGAAACCCTTGATGGTAAGGAACAAGAATAGAGAAATCCTCCTCCAAATTTCTGGATGAAGGTATAACAGCAGATCAAAAAAGGATAGTGGTCCTTTTGAGTGTCAAGAAACAATAAAAGTGTTTGAATTCTGGTATTAAGAACAGATGGGACCTGCAGTCATACCAAAAATACAGACAGAGTCCTACTCCAAGATGGTAAACAACAGCTTCCAACTCTAACCATGGGCCATTGACCAGTGAAAAGAAATTAAGAAGGTCAAAATGTCACTGAATTTGTAATATCTGGGAGGAAAATATTTTCTGGAACCGAGTGAAAGAATAATGAACCTTAGGAAACAGAAAAAGTGAATTTGTATTCACTTTAAATGTTTCCTGTAGTATTTTGATTTACAATTGTTTCTATTTTCTTCCAAATACAAACCCTGAAACATTAATAAAGAAGAAAACAGTAGTAGACTATTTGAAGAAATGAAGAGGAAAGAAAAAACAGAAGTTTTCCCAAGCAAATTAAACTAGGCTACTGAAAAAAAAAAAAAGGGATGCTAACAGTACAATCAAAACCTGCAGCTCTCTTTGCAAGATCTTCTGTTTTTTTCTGAGATGCTGACAGAAACATTTCTCACAACAGTAGTCTTTGGTTAGATTGAATTCTTTTAACACATAAGGAAGATATGCCAAGCTGCCTATCTTGGTAGGATTCAATCCCTATGGAATCAAGCAAGTTCCCCTAATAAATTCAAAGATTTTCAAATGCTCTTTTAAGTCAGAGATGATCTTTCTGCAGGAAAAAAAAACCACATTGCCAGTGGGAAAGACAGCTTTGCTATAATCATGGAAAATATTATTTAGGTAATTATTAGCTGACCTTCCTGTCAAATAGGAAATAAAACAAGATCGTTCTTTCCCTTTTCAGATTATTAAGACTTTTCCAGCAATGCTAATAGGAATAATGGCAAAGGTACTAAATACCTAAAATAAATAATTGAAACCAAGATATTTACTTTATTTATTGTACTGCTATCACCACAGAACCACGGTTCTGTGATGTATTACAAAATAGCACAAGTTTGTGAAAATTTTCCTAGATAAAAGTCTTATGAGTAGATGAGTGCACAATGTATGCTAGGGTTTACCAACTTCCTTTTTTTTATAGCATATTTACTTGCTGCAAGCATGAAGGAGGTATTAGCAAAGACTGAAATTTCCAGCCAGAGCTCCAAAAACTAATGATCTTTAATTCTTTATTTTTATCAGTAAGATATGAATGGTTCTGCTAGTTCTCCAAAAGACATATTTGAGGCAATTAATCATCTCCATGCTACAAACACCATCAAGTAATAGCTAGGTGTGACATAAACACATTTACTTTAATCAAAAGCAATCAGTGTATCTTTGGTGGTGATTAATCCAAACAACATCTTATGGATGCTTACATTCTCGTGAAAGACATATTTGACATAGGGGACAATATATATTATATATAATATATCACATATATTATATACATTTATCTATATGTATATGTAAAAGCTACGTAATATATATACATACATACGTGCACAAGCTAC
>VWZO01013036.1:0-13292 GCA_013396975.1 Bucco capensis
GAGACTTTGAAGATCATCGAGTCCAGCCTTTATGCTACCCCTATCAACCCACTAAATGATGGCCCCCAATGCAACATCCACCCGTCTCTTAAACAGAGGTGGTGACTCAACCACCTCNGGGGCAGCAATCCAGCCACTCCTCCCCAGGACTGTAGCACTGCCGGGGGTTGTTATGGCTGAGGTGTAGCACCTGACATTTGGCCTTATTGAATTTCATGGACTTGGCCTTGGCCCAGTGATCCAGCCTATCCAGATCCCTCTGTAGAGCCTCCCTACCCTCAAGCAGATTGACACTGTCACCCAGCTTGGTGTTGTCTGCAAACTTACTAAGGGTGCACTCTGTCCCCTGGTCCAAATTATTGATGAAGATGTTAAACAGGAGTGGCCCCAGTACTGAGCCCTGTGGGACCCCACTCATGACTGGCTGCCAACTGGATTGAACTCCACTGACCACAACTCTTTGGACTTGGCCATCTACTCAGTTTTTAACCCAGCGAAGTGTATGCCCATCCAGGCCAAATATGTAGTAGTAAAAATAGGTACTACAAAAATGTAGTATTTGAACTGAACGTAGATAGGATTAACATTTTTGAACTTATAGGAATATAAACTTCAAAATATTTTCATAGTTAGCCTATCATCTTATCATATTTGAATTGTGTGAGAGATTAATAATGTCAAGACATCATCTCCTCAGTCCATAACTAATATAGTAACTATCACAGTTTGAAAAAGCTGCACCTCTGACCTCTCACCCCTTCCTCCCCAGAGGGAGGAAAAACTAAAGCAATCAAAAGGAACATATAAATAGTACATCAACTATGCCTATTACTTAAAACGTATATAAGACTGGCTTCCCCTGAATGCCTAGATATCTGGAAGGAGAAATACAGCGTGTTCTCATGTTCACTGACTCTAATTTCTTCCCCAGTTTAGGACAAATTAGTTCAATCTGAGCTCTTCATTTCATTTCTATCTGTTTGAATTTTACTGTATTAGGCAATCTATCAGGCACAAGAACAGCATGTAGCAGAATAAATCTCAAAGAAACTGACAGCTACACTGACTGTTAAATACCACTAGTGATGATGGCAACCAGAAACCCCCATGTTGTTGTGGATGCATAAATTGCATGTAAGCATGTCAGTATTGCCAGTGCCACACTGGACATGGACAATGAGCATCTTTCCTTTTTTACCCTTCCATGAGTAAAACACATACTTTGTGTGTCATCATATTCCTGAAAATACGTCACAGCTCAGCATATTATACAGGCTTCCATAGAGGCATATTTAAATGTAGGACAGAAATTCTGAAACTAATAGCTTTGCTTGACACTTAGCTAGTGTTTTCCTTTCACATACTCTAATGATAGCCTTCTAATATAGCAAATCAATCTATTCTCTTTTTTTGATGCTCTCATTCAGTAGCTGATTAACAAAGCTATCTCTGGTTTAAATCACTGAATTCGATCCAGTCAGCTTCTTTGCTGCTGTGTTAAATGCAGAAGAATCTTTAATTACAAAAAAAACCCAAACACCTAAATTGAACCAACCAAACAAAAAAACTTAAGAATTGATCATCAACCTCTCAACACCATATTTCCAAAAATCTTCATTGTACAATTGCAATGGTAAATCCTATCTGTTTATTTCCCCTCCTGTGACTGACATGTCCACTACTGATGTACTACTTCAGATGATTTTCAAAGACAGTGAAAAGCAGTTCAAATCAATTAATGGGCCTGGACTTAACTCACTGTTTTTCTTATGAAAGACTACTTCTAAAAAGAATGCAGGTAACTAAGTATCCCTCAACGTGGTATCTTTTTAAAGTTTCACTTTCTCAAGCAAAAAACCCACAAATATTAAATTGTCACCTCTTTCAAGAAATATTAAACATTTCTCTCTACTCTTTTATAAATCAAACAACTCATTGAAAATCATTTTTGCTCTAAATACATTTCCTTTAGACACAGCATGCGCAGAGCTGGACCCACCCTTTAGTCCTAAGGTTCATCTGTCAGGGCCTAGCAAGCTTGGACGCCGGCATTACGCAGGCTCGAGGGTGCTATCCGCTATCCTCTTTTTATCAGCGTGCTTGTAAAAGGCACAGAGGAGGAGCATGGGTGGAGCCCTCCCTGGATCTTCATTCGCAAAGCCTACCCATACATTTCCTTTAGAGGAATATGCTTTTTTCATATCACATAACCTTTGCCAAGCTAGCTTTTTAGAAAGGTTAGATTTACTCATTCTTTGTTAGAAAAGCTATATTGTCATTGTGTTGGGTTTGTGCCTGGTTGGATTTTGGTGGTGGGGGAAGGGGCTTCTGTCATGGGTCCTGTAAAAAGCTTCAAGTAAAGCTCCTCCAGCCCTAATGTCAGACCTGCCTATGATCAAGGCTGAGCCAATCAGCACCTCTGTGATCATACATTTAAGAGAGGAAAAACCAGAGAACTCCTTTGTTTGAGAGGGGTAGGGTAGAGCAAGAGAGTGTAGGAGGAGAGGAGGAGTGTGGGAGGCATGCTAGAGAAGCCATTTCCCTTCAGCTCATGGAGAGTTGGTGTGGAGTTCAACAATTGGAAATCCAGTTTGCAGACCACGGAGGAGCCCATGCTGGAGCAGGGGATTATCCCCAAAGTAGTCTGTAACTTCAAGGGAAAATGAAAGGAAGAAAAGCTCTTTCTCCCACTGGAGAGATGCCATGTTGCCTCAGGGGAGGACTGTGAGGAGTTTTACCCCTGAGGTGGAATGGACTGGGGCTGACCTCAACCCCCATTCCCTTTCCTCATGGATTGCTGGAGGGAAGGAGGTAGCAGAGCTGAACACAGGAAGAAGGAATGGATAGGGGAAAAACTATTTTGAAGTTCTGGTTATATTTATCATTGGCCTACTCTAATTAAATTGATGTATTCATGGTGATTTTGTTTAAATTAAATTGATTTTGTTTCCCTGCATGTAGTCTGTCTTTTGCCTGTGACAAGAATTGGTCAGTGAGCCCTCCCTGTCCTTTGTCTTGACCTTTGAGCCTTTTGTTGCATTTTCTCCTCCCCATCCCCTGGAGAGGAGTAGGAGTGAGTGAGTGAATGGCTATGTGGTTGCTTTATCGCTGGCTAGGGAGGCCTAAGCCATGATAGTCATGATTGTTATCTGGTGAAAAATAGTCCTGTTTCAGTTGTAAAGTACCAAAGTTAAAAAATGTTGCATCAGATACGAGTTTTGTCCTCTTAATAGCTATAACGGAGTTGGTCTAAATCCAACAGTTTTTCAGTATTTAATTTGCTCTTGATCAATGTTTCAAATTACATCTTCCTGGCCTAATCTTATCTTCGTTCTCCTTGAACTCTGACAGATTTTGAAGCCTGAAGCTACTCCCTGATCCTACAAATTCTTTCACACTCAGCATCCTCTCTTCTCTTATTTCAGTTCTCTGCTGGCCAATTGAAATCTGGTTTTCTTCTCTCAGTTTTACCCTGCATCTTCTCTGAAACTAATTCTGTAGCCCCCTTTTTTGACGTCTTCTTTCTTAACCCTTAACTTAAATGTAAACTTAAATAAATAGTTTTAAACATCAGTTTTATGTTCAAGAACTGTTATATAGTCTTCTGCATTAAATTCTTTTCTCATTTTTACCTATCCATGCATCTCATATCATTTTCTGATATTCCTGTTCAAGCTAAATATTAAAACTGAGCTTTAAATGAGCATTATCGCATAGGTTGTTACTTCCTGTTCAAGCTAAATGTTAAAACTGAGCTTTAAATGAGTTTTTCTGTCACATGGATAGCATGCTTTCTTGTTCAGTTGTTTTCAGCCTTGATCCTTCATTTTGGCCTAGCCAGCCTTGTTGTAGCTCAGTGTTATTGCTTTCATTTGCATAGTATTTCTAAGAATTACTCTTTCCAGAGTTTCAAAACACTATCAGACCTTTTTATCTACCCCACTGGGCTTGACTGGTATCCCCACCTCATAGGCAAAAAGACTGTTACATCTCTCCGAGTCACTACTTTGGCATTTGCATGTCCCTATATAAAATTTACATTTTTACATAAATTTCATTCTCTTTCCTCTAAGATATTTTCAACTCAACTCTATTAGTTTGTCAAATAGTTGACTTCTGTATGGTAATAAAGACTTCTTCAGTCACCAATAGTTTTGCTTCTCTTTCAAGCTTTTTGTGCTTTTTATACAAGTTCTTTGCATAGGGAAAAAGGCCCCATCAGATTTCATACTCTCTTTTGAATTACTCCTCAAAACTTGCTCTTCCTACAATGGCCAGAGAATGGCCATGCCTCACAACAGCTAAAGAACAAAAACTTGGCCTTCTATTTTATATAAATTTGAGTAAAATCCTAGGCTTGCTGTGGTCATCAAAAGTTTGCTACTTCAGTAGACTGAGAGTCACACTGACTGCATTTTATGATGACTCCCTCTTCTGAAAACACAATTGATCAAGTTGCCGTTTTACTATTTCAAAAAAACTTATGAGCTCCTTGGATGCCACACCTTGAATTTGTTTCACACATGCCTGAAATTTAAGAATATTCAAGAAATTAATAAACAGTTATGCAAGAACTAAATTCATTTAAACTTGTCTGTATTGAAGTTGGTCACAGATACAGAGTACATGTATTAAATTGTATTTGGCAGTTTCCCAAAATAATATTCTTGTGCATGTAGAGGCTTATAGTATGCTATATTGGAAAATTTTATTTAATGATTTTACAGAAATTCACAACAAAACAAATCTAAACAGCAGCAGTGGTTACTTGAAACTACTTAATTTAAGCAGCATGTATAACAGAATGTGCTCATACTCTGGTTGCTTTAGAGACCATCTGGCAGTATTTCAGGGTGTTTGCATGAAACCTAGAAAAACTAGAGTCAGCCTTTCTATTGCACTGTCAGCATTTTATATGTGAAAAAAAAAAAAAAAAAAAGAGGTTTGTTTGGTTTCTGTTACATGTCCAAGGGAAGGTTAAAAAATAAAAAATACTGGTTTGCAAAAACCATTCTGAATTCTTACTCTCTTTTAATTCCCACCTCAAATTACCTACAAAAGTACTACCAAAAATCCCCCAACTCAAACCAACCCAAACAAACAAAACAAATAAAGCTTCTCTAAGAATGTGCAAGTTGACATGATAATAATTGATTCATTTATGGAAAATTTCAGAAATATTTAGCCCTACAAATATTTCAATAGAAAACTTTTTTCTTTGACTTTCATAGATAATTTTAACAACTCAGAAAACTATGTTATATTTCATATTGCAAACAGTTTTAAAGACTACTGCTGACATTAAATGCTGTCTGTAATAATATCTGTCATAATGTTCCGTGCTCACAGGCACATATTTTATAAGAATTGTTTTGAGCTAGCATTCGAAATACAATGGCAGTTTTACAAATCAGTGCAAGATGCACATTTCTGTTTCTGGAATATGAAGTTATAAAATGTAGAAATTTATTTTTGCTGTTTAAGCAGTTTCTACATATATAAATAAACTCAGAACCTGCAAACTCATGTCTAGCTGACAACAACCAGAGAAGGTGACATCTAAGAAGGGAAAAAATGGCAGAGATTTTTTCCCTTTTGCTTCCCTCCATCATGTTCTGTTACTTTGGACAAGAACACAAAAAAATTATTCACTTTTGCCTTTTATTACTGAAAAAAATGTCTTGGTACATAAATATTTATCAATCAACACGGCTACTCATGCAAAGGTAAGGACGAACTACTAGGTTTTGCCTATAAAGATTTCAAACTGATACACATTAAGCTGATTGCATTTGAAAAACTATGATTTCTTCAATGATTACTTTAAATTGCATTTAATGATGTTAATGAATTGAATAATTTTATGAACATTTGAAGCTTATTTATCCCAATCTTTCACGTCAAACGTGCATAGGAAGTTCTCCTAACACATGAGTAGGAATCTTTCTACTGAAAAGGCTTACACAGAAGCAGATTATAACAATACCAATTCTTCCAATATTCTTTTTCAGTAAGGTACCTAAGGAAAATAAAGACTTAAAAATCTTTTTAATCTTTAATAAATTTCCAGCTATCTAGAGAAAGGAATACTCTTGAAACAGAAGTGCACTATTTTAACTCAAGCAAATGAGCAACCTGTTTAAAAGCCACAGCTAGTAAAATCCTCAGCTTAGGAGTTTATAAAGGATTCATGTCCTGCTGTAAATGAAGCAGTAAGATCTGTGGCTGCCTTACCTGACACAGCTGTGTGACAGGCTGCATGCCACTGGAAGCTCAGAAGTCTCAGGGAGGAGGCTGAGCTCAAAGGAATGCAATAGTACCTTCAGGTACCCTTCAGGTTCACAACCTTGTTAGGGATGACCATGCATTTCCAAAACATGGGCCAGCAGCTGTTTGTATCAAAACAATGTCTGCTCTTAACTTCTAAAAGAACAAGGATGGCAGAGAAAAATCATTTTGGTTTTTGAAATAAAACAGGGTGAGATCTGGGACTGTGTTTCTAGAAAGTGAATCCCAGTTTTCAAAAAGGTAAGATACTGACAATGAAATCTGTAGTACCAAAACAAAAGAGTTTAAATGTGTTAATTTCTTGAGTTCATAATCACAGCAATACATTTCCAGAGACATGAGATCTGCAAAAGAAGATGTCTTTCAAAAAGTGAGTTGATAGTACTAGAAAAAGGGGAAAAAATTTGCATGCACAATGCTTTAATCTAGATCTAAAAATCAGTAAACAAAAGACTGAATTAATTAGGAGCCAAATGTGTCCCTAGTTTAATCTAGTTATATTCAATAATTAGATCTAGAGAAAAAAAAGTGAAGTGCATTAACTATGAAGAAGTAAGAGATGTTGGAAAGGGAACAAATAGCAGATTCATAGATAACAATAAGAGAGAAAGAGCATCTATAGAATAAAAAGTGGCCAGTGGAAGGATGGAGAAAAGATTGAAAAAAAAAATCCAATGCCTCTTGGATTCTATTAATTTTTGTGTCCAGTAAAACACCTTTTAATTCTCAGACTTGCCTTTGGAAGATACTGCTAGGTGTCCTTCGTGGCATACTGAGGCATGAGATACAATGTGTCTGCTGTTGTTTCTGACCTTCCTTCATTGCTTCAGAAAGACGATTCTACATTGCAGAACTTGTTTATTTTTACCCACACGGTTTCTACCATGACACCCAGTGCATAGGATAAAGTATATTACACTGCTAAGGAGCAGATGTAGGATATATGGATTTTGATATTTCTGTTGTGAAAGATATTGACTGTGATGGCTTTAGAGATGCATTGACTTTAATATATCGAAACACTAAAACTGTGCTTGTAGGCCTAAGAATTTTGCCTTTACAACCTGGTCAAATATTCCTGGTTTTGCTTTGTTTTCTGACAATGCCATTTAAAATAGGCTTCCTTCAACTCAGTGTACTAAGATGGATAAGGGGTTAACAGAGCATTAGAGAAATGAGTAAGAAAAAAAACGCATTGGAAGTTTAGAAAAACATGAGTTACTCCCCTAACACAAAGTTCTCTTCAACTCTTATTAGCAACTGAAATTCTATGAAAAAAAGCCAGTGAACATCAGAATGGTTAAATAAATTTTCTAAACAACCTTAAGACCTCTCCTACAACAGAGTCATCCTTTCATCCTTTACATACCCTGGGTTTGGTCTGGTTTTAGTTTGAGTATGAAACTTACATGATCTTGCAATATGTAGTACTCAAAATAAATAACTTGAGTCTTTCCTCTCTTGTGGGCATTTATCCACAGATATATGGAAATGACAGAGCTTCAGTAAATCTAAGCTGTGAAGTAGATACGAATCTGTGGTTTAAATCTGAACGTGCATGAGATCACCACATGCAAAGTTACCTCATTTCAGCCACACAGCAGCAACAGAATATGCTGGTCTTCCCTTGATAGGTACAACACTCAGAAATGTAACCTGTTTTCTCTGACGTGACAAACATGACACATAAACAAGTACTACTACTGCCAAAAAAAAGCCCCCCAAAAGTTGCATTTGAAAAAACATAAACAAACCCTTACAGAACATGCAGAACATGTTCCACAAATTTTGCTATTATTCAATTTATTTACATCTCTTATGTACACAAAGTGACATGTAACTGCTCAATACATTTAGTTTAAATAACAGATTTTAGATACAGTACTTTTCACTCTGTTGCAAGTGATTTATAAATTGGTGACTGCTACTAACACTTTCCTGTCTCACTTTGCATTATAACTTCAGCAAACAAAATCTCTTCATTAGAGAAAAAAATAAAGCGCAGAAAGAAATGAGTAGTTATATACATTGGCAGAGAAAAAAGCACTACCAACAATTTATTATGATACTTCTTTAAAGGTCGGCTTTCACAGGAAGACTAAGAGATAAACCTCACAGACGAAATGGCTCTAAGCATCTGGGAAACAATTTCAGCCCTGGCTACTTAGGCAGTGGTTGAATGTCACTGTAGTACACAACCTCTCTCATCTACATGCACAGTTCATTCTTCTTTCCTTTCCACTCTTTGCCCCGTATTTTTCTGTCTTGTAGCCAAATCAAAGCTGGATATTAAAGCTGTAGAAGTTAGTTCTATGACTCATCTGAATTTTCTTCAGTTACCCAGTTCTTAATTTGTATCTCTCAGTTCACAAGCATTATGATGCCACGGCGCAACTCAACATTTGTAGAAGTAAAACAGTATCAGACTGTTCTCAATTTTAACTTAAAGAGATACTGACAAATACTAAGCAAGTCACTAGATGATTAGAAAAACACATATGAATACAACATTTTATCTTCCTGCCAAATAAAAAAATAAGTAATTTTTCCATAAATATGCTAAGAAAAAAGTGATACTCTACTAATGGTAATTCAGATCATAGTGCTGTTACGCATACTTAGTGACGCAACAAACAGAAAGAAGGTAACTAAAGCAGGCCAGAGATTTGTTGGACAAACAAATTTCAAAAACATGTAAAAAATTCTGCAATGGCATCAATTAAGAAATAGGAATAGATAACAGCTATAATGAAAACCAATTACGTAGCTTATACATAAAAATACTCAATATATAAATGTTCTTAAACTACAGATGTGAAATTTATTAAAGAAAAATATCCCTTTCCTTAAGTATGTAGAGCCGTAATGTCTTTCTAACAGTATATTCAGACTTCACTTTCCTAAGCTATCCAGAATAAACACAAAAATGATGACGCTGCACTCAAATTAGGGTAAGAGCTGTAGGACTTCAAATGAAGTTACCTAAAAGAATGCTTTACATTGTTATCACAAACTGTTCTACACTGCTTTATGTTATTACCATAACTCCTGAAGCAGCTATTTTGAGGGAAGTAACTTTGTAAATCGGAAAAGCTGGCATGAACCAGCTCATGTCTTACTGAAACAGTGTGTACTTGGAAGAAGTTTTACTCTTATCCTTTTATGGTAACAGAGTGCACAACATTTAATGGTGAATTAAGTGTTCCAGGATCAAAAAAAAAAAAAAAAAATACACAATACCAAAAGGAAATGTTATCTAAATCATTTAGAAGTATGATAGGAGATTATATTTACAATAAATTGCTAATAACATCCATTTATTTATCTTTATCAAAGCTAAGAAGCTGGCAAACTGAAACTCCATCAGACAGTTCTCTATATTAAATAATTTTCACTGACAATCTCTGAATCCTTCTATCCTTGTTCATTTAAATTTTTATTAGCTATTATAAATTATAAACAAAATGACAAATTCATTCAAAATGAATTGTCCAAATTATAAAATATCTTCTTGGTCAAAGATCAACTGTTCCTTTCAAAGCATGAAGATAATACAAATCTAGTAAATCTCTCTGTCTCTTTTGGGAAAAGCACAGCTTTTTCAGGATTGTCTGCTGCTTTCTTTATGTCCTAAACCAGTCCTATTATGCATGTGGGAAAACTTGAAAGAAAATCAGGGAAGAAGAGACTGGTGAGTTTTGCTTGCTAATAGCTGCCTGGGTGAGTCCCTTATGCTAACGCATAAAAACTTTCTGCTTTGAACTCCAGAAGATCTGTTTGGATCACACTTCTACTCTGTTTTGTGAAAAGTAGAATTTTAGACAAAATTTTAGATAAGAAGGTGTTAATGTCCAATCTCTGAAATGTTATTTTTCCTGTCTCACAGACTATAGTATTTTCCTTAAAGTTAATAGAGTCCAAGTATAAGGTGAAAATCCCTAACTGCACTTTACAAAGGTTCCTGACTTTTCTGGTTTCAGAAAACCCTTTTAGATTTAACCACTTGAGGACAAAGGAAAAAAAAAAAAAAAAAAAAAAGAGAAAAAAAAGACTCTTTAAGCAAACTCTTGTGCTTCTCTAAGGCATAATTAAAAACCCTTTGAGCTGACAGTACTGTAATGTAATTAAGTAGAATAAAATATATAATATAGAAAATGTGATTCATTTTATTTTAATGGAGTAGAAGGGGAGTAAACTCTTCTTGGTTTAGGGGATATCACGGACCCTGACCCTTGGAGCAATGACCTCTCCAGATGAGTATTTTGTCCCCTCATATTCTGGCATGGGGAGCTGGAGAGGTAAGCCTTATGGACACTAACCCTGTCACCTAGTCCCAGTTCACTTGCTAGAAGAATTCCTGGGCTTTCATTCACTGTGTATATCCAATCAATGAAAACTGAGGGCACTCAATAAAACCAGTCCAGCTAGCACTATGACAGTGTCAACATACCTCAGAAAGAGCCTTCACATCAAATTTTTACAGAAACATACAGGTTTTGACAGAGTGGATAAGACAATCATACCATGGCATGATTATGTAACAGACACTACATAGATTGCTACATATTTCTCTTTAAATTTTACATGGATTTTGCAAGATATTTGGTATTTAGGAGTCCAGACTGAAACACATGCACAGTAAAATTTAAACTTTTATCATCATCCTAGCAGGGAAAGCTAAGCAGGAAGAACTGTGACAGCAAAACTTAAGCCCTTGGTGGATCACAGAGGTATCTGTTTCTCTGCATGTGAGGATGAATTTTTGTGTATCTTTGAACAGATTTTAAATAAGATCATACTACATTTTGCTATTGGCCTTAAGTACAAATAAGTATACCATCTGTGTTATATCATTAATATTCTTATCTATAAACAGTTCATATTTTTTTGGCATTAAAATGTGCTTGTATTTGCACTGGAAAATGACTCTGCCTAGAATTCCTTCTAATTTTTATGATCACAAGCAGAATTTATCAGAAAACAGAACTACATGTATTTTTATGCCAAATTCAGATAAGCTTCAAAATATGCCATGTTCCAATATACAGCATACTGTGTCATGTGGGAGAAAGCTTAAACAGAGACTGTGGCCAAGAGGAAACATACAGTTTGCATCTTACATGCTTTTTAAGACTGCATGTTTCCCTCATTAATGTTAAGAAATTATGGGAATGTCTTTTTTTTTTTCCCTATTTGAAATACAAAATTTTTTGCAAAAATTAGTATTTTGTTTCAGGAGGCTGACATGCTTAACCACATAGGCAAGTATAATTAAACTACTTCCTGATTCTCAGGTGCCAATGATGCTTCTGTTCGGTACTCTATTACTTTCAGATATCTCACAACAAATTCATGGGAGCGAATTATACAATGTTCAGCTGTGTCTAGAAGAAACTTTGTTTTCTCCTCTGCCATCAGGAAAAGCCCAGCTCGGTGGATTTTACTTCTACTGTTTTACAGACATACCCCAGTTTTCAAATTATCAAATTCCTTACTATTCAGTCCCTGGTTCAATGGAGTGCAAATGATGTTGAAAAAAATACAAAATAACCAAAAAACAAAGCAACCAACTCTTAGGTAATGTTCACTAGGCATGCATTCCCCTTTTGAATGGATGAAAGCTTTAGCCATCCATTCTTTCTCCTTGTGCTCTGTACACCTAAAATGGTCACATTCAGAAGCAAAGAATTCACCATTTAAGGAACTGGCAAATTTTTCCTGGGAGTGTGGACTCCATGTATTTTCTCTGTGGTTGACAGACTCCTCAGAGCATATCCAGTGTGGGCCAAATACTATCCCTGACAAAGCAAAGTGGAAAGTCATTAGAGCGTCAGCCTACTCCAGTACTTCTGTTTGGTGCCAGTACTTCTGTAGCAGATTGTAACAAGGGCTTCAGGTGCACAGTCATGTCTGGAAAGAACTTGGGGAAGGAAAATGTGCCTTCAGATGGAGGACACTGAAATATCCAGTATGTCTCACATCAAACCAACTGCAGATTAAGTTTGATTCACAAGAAAACTTATAGGTCTTATTAATTACATACATAGCTCAAGCTGGAGTTTTTTACTTTTCTTTTATATTTGGCTTTTTACTTAACCTACGTTTGTTGTAACCCAGAAAATATGAGACCTCCCATTCTCCATCTGGAGGCAATTATACACCATTTAAGTAGTTTTGCTTTCTTCCATTTTAGGTTTCTTCACTAGCTAAATAACTTCAGCTAGCATTAACAGGAGTTTATCTGATCCTGTCTGGGAGAGATGATAGATATTCTCAGCCTTTGCTGTTTGTTCTGCTGTGTCGCTTTGCCTTTAAAACTTCAACAGAAACTTGTACCAAAGCCTTTGGAAGCTAAACTACCAAAGAGCTGAGCATTGACTGGAAATGTTACAAAGCTAAAATAAATAAGGGAAAGCCAAGTTCATGCAGACAAACAACGAAGTAAGTACTGTGTATTCAGCTTCTTCCTGGCAAAATTTTGATAGTTTGCTCACTTAAACATAGAATAAACACACATACATGTGTGTGTGTGCATGCTGTATATACAATATACACATATATAATGATTAATTGTCTGAGTATTTTGATGGGAAACATCTGTCTCCTTCTGCTGCTGAGAAACCACTATTTTTATGGTTGCCGAGATTCTGGCAGCTTGTCTGAAGGACTTTCTGACTTCCTACCAAGTAAGGAATTCTGAAGAAGGGCAATAAAAATCCTAAATCACATTTTATGTTTCATTATCTTAAGAAAAAAAAAATAAAATTATTTGCACAGAAATTGTGTAAAACTGGAAAAATGGCAATGCAGCAGAAGGGTTTTTTTCTCTTTTAGAAATGAAAAATTTCCAATAAGATTGAAATTGTACCTCCTGCAATGGCCCCTGTTGCTTCACTTAATACTATGTCCTTGTAAACTTCCCTCTGAGAAAGAGAAGAGTCAGATGTGGAAGAAGATTTGAAGATTTGAAGGAGGGAGGGGTGAAAACCTGGCTCATAGGGAAC
>VWZO01013040.1:0-35729 GCA_013396975.1 Bucco capensis
GTTGGGTTACTGGTGACAATGAGGAGGAAGGGTTGCTGTCATGCAGTCCTAAATTGTTTACTTGAGGGAAGAACCTATTTGGAATAAAACCAAAGTTCCATGGAAGGCTGCTGTATCAAAACAGAGCACCAAGACGTTTTCCTAGCGGAGAGAGAAAATCTAGTTTTTGTTGGGACCATGTCCTGCAACCCAAGTCTTGGCCACAGTGTCCTGGCAGCTGCCTTTGCTCTCCTTCCACTGCAGCTTCCTGCTGGGCTGCCTCCCTGCTTGGGCTGGGAAAGCAGCAGCATGCTCTGGGTGCCTAGCTGGTGCTTTGCTGTCTTGTGCTTGTGTTTCAGGGTAGGGCTGCAATCACCACTGCCGTTCTCACAGGGGAAGGAGGAGGATAGGTAATGGGAAACAGAATGTTAATCTGGGTTTTTCTTGTCTGCCAGACATGAGCATTGTGGAAATGTCACATACTCTGGAGATCAATTGATCTTTCAGTCAAACTTTGAGACATCAACATTTTTAAAAGTTATTAGAGACGTGGAGGCAGATGTGGGCAGACATTGCTTCTGGATGTTGTGACTTCAGAGACATCAGCATATTTCTGATCTTGGTGTGGATGCCAATACTCAGTTTTATTATAGTGTTATAGCTTTTGTACTTTTGAAGAAACTTATTTTGATAGGACAGGAAACAGAGCAAGCTGATGTTCAAAGTAATGCTGGAGTCTACAGATATTAGTTAGGTGACTGATAAATTTTATAGTGAAATGATACAAGGTATGCTTTCTCTGCTCTGAGAGATTTTTGTCTTCATTCTGGGTAGATCCAGAGACAATATAGTTGCCTTGTATTTGTCTAGTTTGAGAGCTTGGTGAACTGCATCCTGGAAGTATAAGAGAGTTATGGCTTCTATTTTTGTTTAATTATTGGGTGACAGTAGTGCTTGTTTTGTAGAAGCTTCCTCCTTTGGCATTCATCAAGGGGAAAGAGTCTTACTGTGAACTCAAACATTCCAAAATCTCGGTGTATGGTGGATTGCTAATGAAGAGTTATTAGTTACAGCACAGGGATGAACCATTGTCACAGTTGTTAACATTTCCAAAAGCATCTGTGGTCAGTAGAAAGCTTTGCAGGCAAAATTAAAATTGAGTCACAAAAATCTTCTTTCAAAATAATGTAACTTGAATAATAATTAGGACATCCACATGTGAGGCTATTCAGCAACAGGTACCAGGGGAAAGTTTTGCTATCCTGTAATCCAGGCTAACATTTGACGAGAGGTATGTCCCATTAAGAAAAATTTAACCAGTCAAAATTTAGAGCTTGAAAATCTGGGAAATACATGTTCCTACTGCCTAGTGCTACATACCTGTACCAAAGTATGTGTTGTTGGAGCCCCCATTGTTAGAATGGATGTAGAAATGTATGGCAAAGAATCTCCAAATAAGTTCATTAACAGCATTTCCATTAGTGTGCTTTTATTTCTCTGCATTTCTCTATAAGACTCCTACAATGATGTTGAAATGTTCTTCCAAAATAACTTTTGTGAGTTAATGTAAGCGTTATGATATATTCAGATAACGTTTTAATCTAAGTAGAAAGTGTTCATATTTCATATCAGCAGATTAATTTCTCAATAGTTCCATGGAACTACGATATATACCTTTTTTACTAGCATTCAATAAAAAGTAAAATGTAAGGATGAAATTTAATGAGGATCCAGTAAAACTCTACATGGAGTTTAGGGTCTACTGCCTAAATTCATACATCTTTATTTCTGCAGAATTTACTTCTTGTTAAACCAGTGCTGCAGTTTTATCATTTAAACAGAGTTGTGACATGGGTGGTCAAGAACAGGGATGAGAAGAAAGTGTGACCACCCAATATTAACCACTTATGAAAAAGTGTTGAACATAACTACAGTGAAAAATGCTTTGAAAATGATCCCAATTCAAAAGCAAAGCAAAGGCAATTTCAAAGTGATCAGTGCAAGTGGGCCCCATTTGAAATCATCACCCAGATAACTGTTTCTTAGGCATCAAAAGAAGCGTGGCCAGCAGATCCAGAGAGGTGATTCTGCCACTGCACTCTACTCTGCTCACACCTCCTCTGCAATACTGGGTCCAGTTCTGGAGCCCTCACCACAGAAAGGCCATGGAGCTGATGGAGCAGGTCCAGAGGAGGCCATGAGAATGCTCAGGGGCTGGAACACCTCTGCTCTGAGGACAGGCTGAGGGAGCTGGGATTGTTCAGCCTGGACAAGAGAAGGCTTCAGGGGGACCTACTAGTGACCTTCCAGTACCTAAAGGGAACTTCCAAGAAGGCTGGAGAGGGCCTGTTTGCAAAGGCCTGCAGGGAAAGGACAAGGGACAATGGTTTTAAATTGGAGATAAGTTGATTTTAACTGGACATTAGGAAGAAGTTCCTCCCCACGAGAGTGGTGGAACACTGGCCCAGGTTGCCCAGGGAGGTGGTTGAGTTGCCATCCCTGGAGGCATTGCAGGTGAGGCTTGCCAGGGCTCTGGGCAAGCTGCTCTAGTTGGGGATGTCCTTGCCCACTGCAGGGGGGTTGGACTAGATGAGCTCCAGAGGTCCCTTCCAACCCTAACCATTCTAGGATTCTATGATATCTAAGGTGAAAACCAAAACAAGTAAAGTAGTGATGTTTCTGTAAGGCCTCCTGATCACCACCACTGACATGTTTTAACTGGAAACAATATGATCTTTATTTGTATACTTTTCTCTTCCAAAAATTATTTAAATGTCTTTATTAATTTACCAGGCCTATGGCATTTTGGGGGATGCTCTCTAGTGCCATAGCCTGTTGAACTGCAGGTGGAGGCTTTTACAAAAGGAAGAGTGTGGTGTTGTTAGCATGTGATGATGCTGAGGCTAAACTTTTTCTCAGCTGAAAGTAGGAAGAAATTCAGTCTTTCTGCTGTATTTGTTGCATACTTTCTTCCCTATATCCAGTTTGCTTTTTCAGTAATACAATTTTAGAAGCCTTTAGAAATAATGGCCACGTTCCCATCAAATTGTGAATTCAAAGGTTGATAGAAACTGCTTTCTCAGCTTGCTTCTGAATCTCAGGAAAATCCAGCTGCTCTTAGATAATGCTGTGTATGCTGTGAGAGATATCTGCCTTTTGATGGGGAACAAACAACAGATCCCAGTAGTGCATGACTGCTAAAACATTACTGAGCTAGCAAAATTCATACTCCAATATCCTGGGTTTGACTTGAGCATTTTCATTTGTTGAAACCTATAGCTCCAGTAACCATTTCTGCTGCATGATTCATGCTGTGACTGTACAGTTACATTGGATTTCCTCTCTAACACTATCCATTTTTAAGAAACCCAAAAGCTTTCCCATAGTTAGGACTGATTATTAGCACTTCCTTTGGCTAGGAAGCATGACACATTAGCCCAAACTTGGGCTGTGTTTAAGCAGTAATTAATTTTCCTCAGAAGATGACAGTGTCCTTTCTGCTGGGGTGCTTTGCCAGCACCTCTGGTCAGATGCTGTGCTGTGTTTTTGAAGAAAGAGAGCACACAAATTTTTGTGGCTACCTTTTATACTTCAGGTAAGTCTAATGCAAATGAGAGAGCTTGCTGACACTAGACTAATAGCACTATTTAACTTGTAATACTTTGTACTTAATAATGGCTCTGTGCTTAACATTTTCAGAAGAGTAGTAAAAAACAATTCACTCCACAGGAGGTCTCACAGCTTTTTGTTTCCTGTTTTTCCAAAGATGAATATTCAGACTAAGAAAAATCGTGGAGTATAATGAAATAAGATAAGCATCTAATGCAGATTACTTCCAGTGAAAGATCACTGTGTCATAAAATAGCAGCTGCAGACAGTGGGTTGTTGGAAAGGTAATGGTGGTAGAATCAAAGGACTCTGAAATTAAAGCAGGCTGATGCAGCTGTATAATCCAAACAAAGGCAAAGTTAGAGCAAATGCCTTCTGTAAAGTGAGTCACATCTAGTGCTAATTCTGTCCCACAGATCTTCCAATCATCTTCGGTGGAAGCTAACACCACAACTGGCTCTGATCTTTGTTTTCTCAAGTGGGGCTGTCAACATGTCCAGCTCCCATTGCCTCAATGTTACGAGGAAAGCCAAGAGATGAGTCAGTATTTCCTCATTGTTACAATCCTGTCAGACACTGGAATAGTAATACAAAGTGGAGAACAGAAATACTGTGCACTTTGCCCCTACTTGATAATCTAGAAATGAGTAAAACTTGTAAATGGTATCAGATCCTGTTGAATAAGACTCGGGCTCTAACACACTTTCTGCCTCTGCAGTGATAAAATGGCAGCACTCTTGGTTGCCTTTCCATTCCTGATTTGTCCCTACTGATGACAAACTTTTTTTAGCTGAGTGCACTGCTTATGGTGCAAGTTGCTGTCAGCGTGAATTTGATTCATTTTACCTTATTGCACCAAAGATTAAATCATGTCATTTCTGTCTGTGGCTCCATGTGATGGATCTGTGGTATATGTCTAACTGGTGAATGCATAAGATAAGATTGATTACGATGCATTTCTCAGTGTAAGGGTAACTTCTTATGGCTTTCAACCCTGTCATTGTGCCAGTGTCATGCTTTTCTGCAATGGAAGGCAGTTTGGGATCTTGTGGTATACATATCATACAATGCAGGAAAAGAAGATAGAGAGAATAGCAGTATTCAGAACTAGGGGGAAATCACATTTATTCACTATATTGTCTGTGACAAAAACTGTCAAAGTACTGAATCTATTTCTGACTAGCTCATGGCTCCATATAACAGCATACCACACAGTCTAACAAGGTGTTGATCATCAAAGATCATTCAAATGTGAGGATAATGTGTTTTTCTCTGTGTTAACTGGTTGCTCCTATTTTATAAGTGTTTGCACGCACTACTTAAAAGCTGAGTAAGTTAATTAAGCTGTTCAAATAATGTGTACAATACTTCAAATTAAAAGCAGATTTGATTTGTCTCTAACCACTGTATGAATGCATTAGGGACTGGATGGTCACATCCCTTCAAGATACAGTAGTTGGAAATCCATACTGACCATTAATTAAGTGCTAACAGCAGGTGCTACTATCTGGAATTAACTGCTGGTTGGTATATAAATATACTTAATCCTTCACCTCGGGCATTTAAACAAAGAGAGAACAGTTTGATCTGTTCCATTATGGTTTCTGAGGCACTTCCCTAGTTGTTTCCTTAAGTTCAACAAAAGATGTTTACTGAAAGTCATTTGGTGTTTTCCAATGAGGCTTGTTCAACAAAACTGTTCCTTGTGCAGTTCTCAGGTCTTGTACATTTTTAGCTGCTGCTCTAGTCAGTATGGAAATGTTTCCTTAATTTAACTGAAACTTGATTTTTGAAAGAGTAACAATGTTCATCTTTTCACAGGCTGTAGTTCATGCTGATAAGCAAATGGAAGCAATCACTGTCCTGAACATAAGCAGACACAAATTTTGTGACAGTGAAGCATATTCCAAGTATGCATTAAATTGCAAAGAAAAGCCCTATTTGAAAATATTGACTTAGCTCTTGTCTACCTTGTCCTTCCCACCTTTCTGCCAAAGACTTTCTGAGCCTGACCAAGGTGGGCTGGAGTGCCTGTTTTGCAAACCCTCATTGTTGCATGACAAACATGTATTCTTTCTGATGAGCAATTCCATAGACTTGGTATTCCTGGAAACCACAAGCCAAAGAGGCCTCCAAAACTACAGCAAATCACCTTTTGACAGTTCATGTTGCTTGGAAGTTAAGTAGAGGACCAAATAAGAAGGTTGGGCAGTGAGGATTGTGTTATGGGCAATTGTATTGTTCCAGAGACATCTGGGCAGATGCTTGGTTTTGATTAAATCAAGTTCACATGGTATGGACCATGTGTCTTGCATCACTTGCTCTCCCTGGTCATTATGGGTGATAAATCCATGTGACAGGTCTCTAGAACACGATAGTTGCAGTGGGAAGTGAAAAGAGGACACAGAAGAGAGAATAGGGAAGAAAGTCAGACTTGACAAGAGGTTTTTGTTTGCTTGTTTTCTGAAAATAGGCTGAGAAGTATCAACACACAGCAAAAGTAAAACATGAGATTTGCAAATATCTGTGTGATTTTTCATGCATTGATGCAAATCTTGTATGTAGTGTTGGCATACCTGCCTTTCCTACACCTCCCTTCACTAGAATGCTGTAATTGCACCCTTGAGGACCAGCATTTTGTAGCTCTCTCCAGAATCACTTCACTGAACACTCCTGTAACTCCAGTTGCTCTTTTCTAATTACTTGAGACTACTAGAAGTGGAGGTGTGGGGGGAGAACCCTTTGAATTTCAATTGAAGAGCTTGTCTGCTGCAAACTGAACATCACTTCAGAGCAAATCTGTTGTGGGTTTTTGTTGTTGTTTTTAAAAGAGATGGGAGAGAAATAGTGCTGTAACTTTCCCTTAGTAAATGTAGCACTTAAGGGTTCTGTGTTTACTGTGAAAGTTGCTAGGAAATTGAGTTCAGAGTACTGAAGACACAGTTCAGAAGTTTTGAACCCTAACGTACCTGCTTTACTGAAGGAAAATAATGAAGCAGAGTGGCCACAACTGCTGGAATAGTTTCACTCTATTGAATTGCATCAGCTTTAGACTACTGGATTTGAACTGTGACACGCAAAGCAGAGTGTTGTAAATAGCCCAGCTGTGTGCACAGCACAAGCCCTCTCTTCAGCCTGCCTTTCCCTGCAAGTCTTTTGAGCTTAGAATTCAACACAAGCTTCTTGCTCACCAATAAGAATGAGTTTTGATCATTTTGAAATATCTAGGCAGCTGAACTTCAACTCCAAGTTACCTGACACATCTCTTTTGAATTTCCATTACCTACATCTAATGTGTTCTCTGCAGTTCACACAGCAGTTTGTTTCCAATTAAGATTTGAAGTTCTAAAGAAGTGCTGGAGAATTTGAAGTGTTTTCAGTAGGGCTAAGAGAACTAGTTCAGGCAAAATAAGATTCAGTTCAAGCACGGTAGAGTTCATGGAATTACAGGGTTTTAGTTTTTATTGGTGAGTTGTGTTTTTTTTGTTGTTGTTGTTCTTGCACACCTCTGTAATTCCTAATTTTGATGAGAACAGATGGACTGAAATTCTCTCTTCCCTAGTTCTCCCTTTTGGGAGAAGATACATTCACAGGGACAGATTCACTGGTATAACTGAATTAGGGAACTGGCCTGCAGCTTTTGTGTCCAACTGAAGTTGAACTGCTTCTAGGCTGTTCACCTCCAAGTATAGCCATGTGGGGGGTAGCAGAGTGCCACGGCACAGCATGGTAATTGAAGGTGAATAGAACAAAAAAGTGAGTTTTTACATGACTTTTTAGCCAAAGGAAAAAAAAATCTTTATCTGCAGTTGTGTTGATTAATGTTGGATAAACTAAAGAGGAATTCCTCTCTGAGGCCTCTTAGAGATACTGTGCTGGTGCAGGAACCTTGTTGCACAGCCTCTGCACCTATTCGGGGACTCAAATTCAGGTTTAGGCAAGCACAATAACTTCTGCATACAGGGACAGATTAGCTTCATTGGCCACGGGAAGTCATGACTACTATGCACACTCAGCTCTAGTCAAAAATGAATTGAAGCAAAGTCAGCTCATAAAGATGAACAGAATCCTGACAGGTAGAGCTGATGTCTCAGAAGAAGATGCCAAAGAAGTTGCAGTGTAACACAACCTGGGGCTGCAGACCTTCAGTGGCCTTGGAGGGAGCTTTCAGCCCTGGTAGAGAACTCTGACTCAGCTGCTTAGCCATACCACTTTTTGAGCAGCCACATCCAATGACAATTGGGATTAATTTGTGCCTGGTGACAGCAAAGACTAAGACAACTTCAAAATATTTTTACCAATGATGCCCACTTTGTCTGAGAATCCTCTTTGTGACAAGAGGCTTAGGAAAAAATAAGAGTTTGGTTGTTATGCTCTTTTCTTGCGCAAGCATTTGGAAGTGAGATCTATTGGAAGACTTCTAGACAAAAGAAGCTGGGCTCAGGAACTCTCTCCTGTGTTGAATGTAGTTAGAGACTTGGAAAAGACTCAGTGTTAGATAAGTTGACACTAATCCTATTTTTGCCTGGCTGGCTGCTTGCAGCTAGTGTTGGAGATGGCAGACATGAACTCTCATCTGAACTACTGTGATAGCTCTTTACTTGTCTTGTGGCACTTAATACTCTACAAAGGTGAAGGACACCCACAACTCTGAAAGCCAGATTGCTTCCAACTATTGGATCTAACTTTTAGTAAGTACTCATCTATGGCAAAGAAGGGAATAATTATTATACAATAACTACCACATAAGAAAATTATTTAATAATTCCTTTAGTATCTATACCTAAATGCTAGCCAGCTGGCTTGGTAACTACAGGGAACAGAAGCTTGTTTTCCATCAAGCAAGCTAGGTTTTTCAAGATCAATATGAGATGAACAGAAAATATTTGATTACCTCAGAAGCTGTCAGTGTCTGGTTTTTTCCGAAGCTGACATAAATAACATCTGGGGCAGCAAATATACATACTTCTGCTTTTTAATTTTTAACATTGTTCATGGACTGAAACTTAGCTTGAAATTGAAACAACAAAGCATTTAGAATTCTGGAAAAGCACCACTTCAATCTGTAGTATAGAAACCACTAAAAGTGCTAAACTGGACTGAAGTTTACCAGGCTGCAGAAAGCAAAGAGCATCTGTAGTGTGATGCTAAGTACAGTGAAACTTGCTTGTAAATCACACTGCTTTTAAAATGCATGTCCTGATCTCTGGCAAAGTAGTATGCTTCTGAAGTATTACCCCATGCCTGAAATTACTGTAGCTAATAAAAACTGTTGTCTGTTTGCAGCAGAAGCTGTAAGGAAGGTGAACCAGGGAAACTGCCTAAGATCAAACAGCTTGTGCTGTAGAGCTGGGGTGGATGCTGCAGTTGCTTTTGTTCCTTGCTTGTGTCCCATCTAGGCAAGAAATCTGAAATTTCTAAATCCTTGAAATATCAGATGTTATTGCTAGATCTCAAATGGCTTTATGAAAGGTCACCACCTTCCCACTTTACAGGTGGTTGTACTTACACTCAGTAAGTCCTCAGAACAGGAACAAGAACACATCCTACATTTTCTATCCTGGTGCTCTGAAAATGCCTTTAAAATGTAGTAGTGTTACCTACCTAGCAATTGTCCCCAGCAACCTTCTGAGATCTGAGCTATTAACTACAAGTGAATGAGTATATGTGCTGCAGCCTTTAACCTCATCTTTGGGTTCTCATTTCTGAGGTTTCTTTCCATTATTGGTTCCTTTTTTTTTTAACTGCCATTGAGACTTTTATTTTTTCCAGAGCAATGTCTTGCTCTTCTGGGTTGTGTCCCTGGGATAGAAACACTTACCTTTTCTTTCATATCTCACGTGCAATTTGTTGGCCCTGAAAATTCCTTTCATTCTGAAAAATACTATATTGGAAAAATCAGTTTTAAAACCTAGCAGCAAGCGGGACTATTTTTGGCTGTAGCTGTTCCAAAGAAATACCAGTTGCCAACTTGTCTTGATTGTCACAACAGTAATCAGCACCTCTAGGTAATGGTTTCTGACACACTTGTGCAAAATGTTGCTGAAAACTCATGATCTGGCTCTTTTTAGGCAAACAAAGGAAAATGCTGGAGGAGAGAGAAGATGAAAGCATTTACTTCCTCCCCCTTGGAATAAGGGCTGTGAAAAGGGATGAGGAGATGTCAATGTGGGATGCTGAACTTGCTGAGGATGAGCAAAGGGACACTGCTGTTGTGTCTCTCCAAAGGAGCTGTCACCTTCAGTTACCATGCTGTGCTGTGGCAGTCTGCCACCCCCCACATGGGTCTACTTGGAAGTGAACAGCCTAGAAGCACTTCAACTTCCCAGGCACACCAGCTTGGATAATGTAAAGGAGGGGGGAAGAGGAAAGAAGCTTGCTTGTCAGTGTTAAGAGAATAAATAAAAAATTAACTAAATCTTTCCCATCTGCTGTGCCAGTAACTTGAAAACTGACCTAGTAGCTTTTAACCTTTTTTTTTCCTTCCCTTTTATTTTCCAAGCTTTTGAGAGTGAAAAAAGTTTTAAAACATATCCTTTAAAAATCAACTTGTGTAGCTGGGAATGCAGTCAACTTTTTTCTTCCTTCTTGCCAGAAAGCATCTGAGGGAGATGGGGCACACAGGAAGCTGGGGAGTGCCTGGTGTCCCTGTGGAGATGGTGTGATCACTGACCTGCACCCAGCATGCAGCCACATTGCCTAGGTGCTAGGGATCAGGGGGGGCTTGATGAGTAATGCTCCCTCTTCATTTTCATGGGGAAAAAAAAGCTGTCCCAAAACTCTTACAGCTTGGAGTTGAAGGTACTTTGCTGTGTACAGCAATGTCTGGCACAAGGAGGTCCTTCAGCTTCCTTTTTCTGTCTAGCATTGTTCCATGCTATCAAAAGAAGTTATGGTGAGTACATGACAGTGAAGATGACTATCTTCTCTGATCTGAACAGACAATCTCTTCCTTTGAATCTGACTACAAGTAAAAAGGCTTTTCTCTCTCTTTTTTTTTTAGGGCAAAATAGAAAGGTAGTGCTCAGACAACTTCAGAGAAAGCTTTTGAATTGGCCTCAAACGAGCTATGCCTCAGACAGAAGGGAGCCAATGGAATGGTGCAGAAAACAAACTACTTTCTTGCCCTAGTTGATGGGGAAAAGCTGGCCCACAGCAGGTGGCTGCTTGGGGTGAGAATGTGAGGCACAGTGCAAGTGCTTGCACAAAGATGGGCAGGTCCTCCTGAGCAACCTAAAAGCTGGAGCTGGGCAGTGAGACTACTAGAAGGACAATGGGTTTCTGCTTCCTTGTTCTACTTGTAAGGTGTAAGACAGTGACTTCCCACCTTTAAAAAAACCTACAGTTCTTCAACTTTTTCTGATAGCTGCTTGAGCACAAGAGCTGCAAACACAAATGGCTCACTCCATGGGAGACTTTTGGCTGTATACAGCCAAATGGATTTCCCTTTGTGGATTTTTCACCTGTTCTTAGGTCATGGTTTTCAAATCAACTTCCAACTCAAAGTTTTCCGATGTTAAAAATTTTGTGAGGGATTAGGCAAACCAAGTTTCAAGGGGAATGTGTACAAGAAAATCTACATGGTCATGAAAATAAGTTGTTAGAGTAACTGAGCCTATTTAGGACCTTGCTTAGGAACAACAGATCCAACTAATGATGTTCATTATGTCCCACACCCTGCACCTGATCTTGCAAAGACAAACCAGTATGTACCTTGAGCTTGGAAAAATCTCAGGCCTCACCATAATATAAAATTCAGCTTCTAAAGAGCTGTGCTTGGATCTAGCACTGCAAGAAGGGCAGCACTTTTTTCAGTAGTATTTAGGACCTCTTTCTTGGTACTCTGCTGTATAAGGGGTGGAAAAGGCCATCTCTGGGGTGATGGCATTTGTTTTACAATGAAAATATGAGATTGGTTCCTTTCCTATATTCTATATCTTTTCTTTCTGTACTTACAGCAGAGCTGGGAATCTTTTCTGCATCTTTGCAGACTTCTATTTGATTCTTCAGTATGGGTTTTTCTTTGGTTTTGTGTTTGTTTTGTTTTTATTTTAGCTATAACTTGGTCCTTACTGCTACTTCCACAATCTGAAATGCTTCTTAAGATGCAGCTTGTTACTGTTAATAAAATCTCAAGCAGTCCTCTTTTATATCTAACATCAGTGTTTAGGTATAGGATGTTTGTGGATGTTTAAAATAATATATTTAAATTGATTATAGTTAATAAGTGTTAGAGAATGTGTGGGAAATACCTCATGTAGCGAGAACATTCTTTGACTTATGTGGATAAATAGAAATGCATTAACAGTAGGGGAAATCACAGCATCTTGAGTTTAAATCTTATTTGTTTCTCATGAAAAGATACAGGTCTATTTCATTTTCATTTTTTATTTTTTTATTTTTTTTAGGTTAAAAAGCAACCATGCTCTCCCTTCCCTGGCCAAATCTCTCCCAAGCCAAGCAAACCCCTCTTTTTATCCTTCCTTTGATACTATAATGCTTTAGACAGGACCAATGTAAAATCCTTTCTTCTACCCTTGCCACCTGAAGTCTTAGAAAGAGGATTTATCTATGAATGGTTATTCTTTTCTATCCTCTATTCTAACAGTGTAAATATTTGACTTCACAGCTGTGAAGTTAGTACAAACTTCACAGTAAAAACTTGGCTTAATGAAAAACATCAAAATGTGTCAACTTTGTGTACAGACAAGAAGATGACTTAGAATTAGCTTCCCACAACTGTTGCTGTGCATGCTTCAACACCTCTTTAGTTCTTTTTGCAGAATGTCTTTCAGAGGTAGATTTTTGCAGCAGGTACAATAACAATTAAGAAAATAATGAGAATGGAATGTTCTATTCTATCAGGCATCTCTAAATACAGAAAGTTAGGGCTTACCCTAAAATTCCTTTTCAATATACTTCCTAAAACTCTGCTGTCATATGTGGTGTGAGATTCATCAGTACAAGTATGTCATAAATGCAGTTAGATTTAAAAACGTTATTGTTTTCATGCCTGCAGTCATCTCAAAGCACACAAAAAAAACCCATCCAGAGGTCAAACTAAATGGAATAGTGACACAATCAGTTAGCTTGGCAAACAAGTTTTTCATTTGCAGAAGTAATTGATTAAAGATGTAAAAGAAGAGATCAACTTGAAAACTTGCTGGAAGTACAGAATAAACATATGGAGAAAAGTACATGGATTCCTTTGATCTTTGACAGTTCTGTGTCTGATATTGTGGCTAAATTTTACAGTTGCACTGGAAAATTATATTAAAAATCATTTCTAATGTAAGACTATCTAGGATAATTAGTTGAGGGGAGTGAAGGTTAGAGCACAGGATGAGACATTCATTGGTACTAGAGTGTGGGTAAATAGAAAGCTAGATGGCAAATAGCAGCACTTCAGGTTTTACACAATTGCAATGCCAGGTGCAGCTTGATTTCATAAAACAATAACCCCTGGCTGATGGAGTGTAATATGGCACATCTTCAAGAATAAATGAGACAAAATATTCCAATTACAGACTAATCTTACTTCTTTCTATCCTAAGCCAAGTATTTGCCTCAACTGTTCAGCAACAAATTACCCCAGCAGCAGAGAACTACCTCAGAGGATAAGAGAGCAGTGTCTGCTCAGAGAGATTAACTGTTGATCGGAGTCTCATCTTGAGAGTTCTTGAAGGAAAAAAAGCAAACTAATTCACAGCAGATGAGACACTGATGTCTTGTTCTCTGTCTTCAGAGGAGCCTTCTGTGCTGTGTTCACCAGGATTTCTTTTTTGGAAGCTGCTTTTTGAAGATTTGTGTGTGCCTTCTGCACGACACATGGTGCAATAAAAAAAATATCAAACCTAGGGGAACAGTTTTATGGGGGGTGGGAAAATCTTAGAAGTGTTGAGCAGTGACAATTAATGCATGTGTTCAGCACCTCTGAGAGATTTAATTAATGACTTGGCATTAACTCTTTCATGTATGCATGAAGAAGGTATTCACATCAATATCATAAGAGGGTATTCCTTTTTCTACTCTCTTGGACTGTGGTTTTAAAACTGAGTCTTATTTCCCTCCATGTGCTGCAGTGCTGAGTTTATAAAGAGGTGAAACAGAGACAGCCAATGGAGAGACTAGTTTCAGCCACACTGTGAATATAAATCTATTCCTGTGCCAAGCAAGTTTTAGCAAATTATATTAATGTATGTAGTGCAGTTGGACTTTCTCCTTTTTATTCTGAACTTCAGTATTTCCCCTGCCCATACCTGTAACTAACTTTGTGTAGCTATTCTAATGAAAACTTTTCTGGGCTTTCTTCAGTCAGAGCTGTGTCTCCTTCATAGCTACCCCTGGAATCTGTGGGGGATTGCATGCATATGCTTAGAGCTGATGAAATAGACATTGTTGATCCACACAGACACATTCTAGAGTCTGAAATGCTTCATAGTCAGGTCCTGTTGCAGCAAAGATCAATTAGTTTGCAAATATTTTCTGCAATGTAAAATGCATCGTTACCATGTGGGAAAGAGCCACTTGAAGCATGTATTTTACACTATGTAGATCAGCTGCAGTTTGAAATGTGCAAAGTCACTGCAACAGGATATCTGTATGCAGATGGAAGGACAAATTCAGCCACAATTTTCAGCTAGTGTTTAGCAGCCCATTATGGGGAGAAGTTCAGAGTTTAACCTAGCATGGTATCTTAGTATAACACTTCACCTGTGCCTTCTCTATTATTAAACACCCAGATCTAGGTTAACTGAGCTGCTTAGCAAGCACAGGCTCTTAAAGAGAGTTCCTGACATCAGCTATTTCCTTGTTCTTTTGGAAACATTCTCTTGAGGGAGACCAAACAGTATTTAAAACAAACCCCAGCAACATTACATGGGACAGCCCAGACACTGACAGCTCCTGATTCTTTGTCTGCTTGCCCCTCAGTTTAAAAACACAGGTTTTGCTGACCTTGTTTCAGAGGTTGTTGAGCAGCATGCTCTAAATCACGTTGGGTGACAGTCCCTGAAAGCCTGAGGTAGCTGAAAAGCCACAGGAGCATTATGTAATGATGAGAAAAACACTAAAAGTGATTTTCAGAATATTAAGAGAAGCTCACAGTTATGGGACTTCAATGAAATGTGGCAGGTCATTGTGTTTAGGTGGTGGTTGTTAAATAATGTAGATGTAACAAGTGAGAAGGTTTAATGAGGGTAACTTGTCTTTAAGAATGTGGGACTATTGAGTTTCAGCTGCCTAGGTCATAGCTCTCATGAGTAAGAGGAGAAAGCACAAGATGCAAATCCAAGAGTGCTGATGAAAATCAAACTTTTGGAGAACCAATGTAACCAGCATTTGACCGAGTGCTGGACCTCCTTAGGAGGGCAGCACAGGTGAATGAATTATCTTCAGCTGCAGGTACTGATGAAAAAGACTTAACTACTTCAAAACAACAAACCAAAGAGTGACTTTGCTGCTATTTCCCCTGTGCACTGTGTGTAATTCAGTGTACTCCCGTTGCCATTCTGGCTCCAGCAGAGATGTGCAGCAATGAGTAGTGAGTCTGTTGCCTCATATGCAGATTGTCTGTAATGCTATAAACTACATTATCAAGGTGTTTGCCAGTGCTTTGGATTCTCAAAACACCCTTCTATCCTTGAGACATCTGCAATCAGCCAACTGCTGTAGACATGGCCAGCCAAAGCTGTTTGGCAAATAGGAAGGCAGTCTCATTAGAGATGGTTTGATTGAACATACCTGCTCAGAAAAGTGGATGACTGCTCATTCAGCTAGTGAGATATTAAGGTGAATATTTCAACAGGTTGTGATTTGGGTTTGGAATGATGGCATGGTAATTTTCCCTGCCCCCNATTTTTGTAAATTTAGTTGTTTCAAAACTCCGTGTACTCCCTTCACCAACTGTTCTAACAATCCACATTTGTGTGAATGCATACCTCTTACAGCAACAATGTCTGAAAGGCTTTTTCTTGCTTGATTGCAGGGCATGTGTGCTTAGTAATTCTCATTGGGAAGGTGTTGTTATTATGGCTTCAAGTAAGTCTTTGTATGTTGTATTGGAAAATAGTCCTGAATCCCATAATACTGGGGGGATGTGGCCAGAGCTGGATATGGGCAGATCTGGCACTCAGAAGCCTGGTTAATATAGTGTTCTATGTCACCTTGTGGCTATGAAGGACTGACTTTGGCATCATGGGCTTTTCTATATCCAGGTTGTGTTCACCTAGTGGAGATGTAGCATGCACCTTGGAGTCTTTGGCCAGGTGCCACAACTGTGAGGGTCAGGCTCTAAACCCAAGAGATTGTCCTGAACAAAGCTAGAATTTCTCTGTGGTGCTTCCGAATCACAAGGCTTCAAACCCCATTTTTCTTGTAATTCCACAGAATTCCATAGCCTGCTGTATTTCCATACAAAAATGGGACAGACTAGGCATGCAACTCATTAATGTATAATGTGCTGCTGTTTTTGAGGCACATATTTCCTCAATCATATAGCTGTATTAACACAACACAGGTTTGCTGGATTATGTTATATAAAAGGATGTGGCAGTCCTGACATTCCTATTGGAGACCTCAAAAACACATGTATACCTACAGCACAGAAGAAGCATTTCTGCTAATGCCCTGAAATGTGTGCCAGGTCTTCAGGGCATGCTACATAATGTGGCCCTAAGAAGAAATGTCCTACTTTCAAAGGTGAAGTACTTAAAGACAACGAATTACAGAATTAGATGATGAGGAAATAATGAAGGAGACATAAGACCTAATTGCAGAGAGGGATGTCATGGAAGCATTTCTAAACTTGTACACTGGGGCAATAGAAGTGGTGTCAAGCTAATTTGCAGAGGCACAGTAAATGTATTAACCAACTTTTTTCCTTATGTAACATATCTAAATAATTAAAATGTGCTCTTTGTGTAACTAGATGAACATACTGCCATAAGCCAAAGGGAAAGGAAAGGTTGAGGGAAAAATATTTCCTACCCTTTTAACTGTAGAAATAATAGTGCCACTATTGTTTTGCTTATTCCACAATTGTTGGGGCCAAATTTGGGTAAGAGATGTATTGAAAAAGTCCTAAAGAAATTCATGGAATTTCCTTTGCTTCTTCCAAGCTTAACTTGGGCTATTCACATTATTAGTTGTAGGGCAAATTGTGTCATCATCACATTGGATTTGCTGCACCTGCCATGTACAGTAGAAATACTCCTTCCAGAAGCAGAAATAGATATTTGCTCTAGTGGTTTTGAATGGTTTTAAATCTGTTTTGTCTTTTGTAATGAACTAGGGGGCAGGTTGGAAATTCTGCCCAGGTTACATCTGAAAATGGGTGAGGCTGCCTCCCGCCAGCAAACGAGCTTCATTGAGATGCAGGGCTGTGCAATCACATCATTAGGGCTTGAAATGCAGCTGAGAGCTCCCAGCCTCCAGTTTGCTGTTATCCCCAGTAAAGGAAGACCTACAGCAGCCATGGTATGTCATGGGTTGTTTTTTTTTTCAAACTTTTTTGTGTTTCTGTGTAGCAGTGTAGTGATGTTTCTGTGCTGCCGTCTTTGTGTTGGAAGGGTTGGAAGTACTGAACTTATTTGCACCTCCAGCAGCCTAGCAGAGGTACTGTAATGCTCATATGCAAGGTAGCTTTCAGCTAACTAGAAAAACACTGAAAGGGAGAGTGTGACTTCTTACTATTTACTGCAAGAATAATCTGGATAACTAATCAAAAGTACTTTTTTCTGGTTAATCTCTTTTGCTTCTAAGTTATTATTTTGGTTTCCGATGTTCTTCATTAGTGATGTTAAAAGTGAAATGATGTTCTTCAGACATTTTCCAACTGCAGAAGCCCTCTTCTTCTGTTTTCAGTTATGCAGTGTGATGTTTTAAAGTGCTTTTCTCCTTTTGGTGCCAAATACCTCTTAATTTTATTTGGCACACAGTAAATATTTATTTTTGTTCTCCTAGAGATAAAGGATTTGCATGTGAGCTTTTTGAGTTGGTTTGAAACAATATTTGTCTTGATAATTGGATGCATTTATCCTGCTTTGTGTTTTGGTGTTGTGTTTGGTTTTTTTAAATGTGTTGCTGCTGTTCTTCAATGAACTCTGTCCTTTAAAGACTTGCATAGCAAACCTGGATTCTTAGTCTAAAATACACTCCATATTACATGTTTGCAACATAAGCCATGTGGAAGGAAAACTACAAAATTATTCCATCTACTCCATAAAAATCCTGTCAAAATGGGGTGTATGTTGGAAGTTATTTGTTCCTTTTTTTGAAGCTATTTCAACACCTCATACCTAGGAAGCCATCAAGGACTCATGTTGTTCTCAAATTGCTGCTCTTCTCTAATCTTCTTTCTGTTGCTCTTTGGATGAATGTGATAGACTGCACTGCTTGCCTAGGAAGCTTTATTTCTCACTAGGTAGAATCATGTGCTGACATCTCTCAGGGGGTCCCATATGCCAAAACACCTGATCCAGTCTTTAATGCCTCCCAGATATGCATCAGGCCTGGAAGAACCTCTTTCAAACTTTCTCTCCTGTCACTTTGCTGTTTTTAAGAGCTATCTGAGTAGCACGCAGAGAGGAATAGACTACAGGAATATAGGTTCTTATGTATTCTGTTCAAGCAATAAATAAATAATATGTTCCAGCCTGTGTTACCAGCAGATGTTTGTTGTTCTGGTATTATGGTTTTAGAGAACTAAACTAGTAGTTAGTTCAAAAGTAGTTTTACAGTACTGCAGCTACTGGGCAACAAAGCAAGTTACTGAAAACTGTTGGGGGTTTGAATTCCCAGAAAGCAACTTCAAATAGTTAAGTTTTGCATGTTAGGAAGAGGCAGGTGATGGGGGAGTTGAAATTAAAGAGTGGCTTTCATATAATGAGTAGAGTTCAGCTGTAATTGTCACTCTAGAAGATGAGTTCTAGTCATTCACAAGCAGGATGACTTTCTGTTATGGCATTCACTAATTTCTTTAGCTTCTCTTTGATGAACTGAGGATTGTTGTTGACAGACTCCTCTGGAGTGTCAGTGTTCTCTGACTGAAATGGGGTGATTTGTATCTCCCACTAACAAAGGAGGAAAGACACTGACTAACATGATGACCAGGACTGCAGTCTTTTGATTGTAGTTAATGAAGATGTTACAGTAATTGCAAATAGATTTAGGTGGGCTCTGAGTTAAATTCTGCCCTTAACAAGGCCTGGGCTGAGACCAAGGTCCCTTTGGCACAGGGCTGCACAAAGACTAAGTGGCTACTGTGGCCTCAAACATTCCACTCCAGTGAATATCCATCTGATGTTTTGAAGTGTAAAAAGTCTTTAAAGCTTTCCTGGATAACTTTTGATGCTTTAATCTAGATTTTTATTTCATTTTGACTTCACTAGCTTTGAAAGAAAGATATTTCCACCCTGTCTAAATTGTAAGGATTTATTGAGCTTTAACACCAAGTGCTTTTAATTTGAGTAGAATTATTTTCAAGGGTTGTGAAATTATGGCACATCCACATATGAGGTACTGGATGTTTATCTGTGTATGTGCACTTCCAGAGTTCTTATGGAATACTTTGTCAGCAGATATCAGTCACTAGTTGTACATATTAAATAAAGGGATAACAAATACTAAAAGGCATTCTAATATACCCTTCTAACTGCTGCATCAGGGAGTGATCATTGCAAATGGGATTATGCAGCAATATAACAAATGTCTTTTGGTTTCTGTCCTCCAGCTGTAATCAAATAGGAAGAAAGTAGAAAAAACATTCTCTCATGTATATGTTTTTTTTTCCCATATTCTTTTTCTGTGATTGCTGTTTCACTTTTTTTAATGCATTTTTTCTTAAGCAAAGGATGAAAAATATGTGTGCTGTCTCTAAATGATGTTTAATATGATGGAATTCAGCATTTTCTTATGTCAGTGTTTCCTGCAGTTCTGTATTAGGGAGGTAAACTTAGATCTATGAGAGAACTCAAGTTTTGACAGCATCTAAACTTATCCATACATTTTACATTGCACTATTTGTTGTGGTATCTGAGGTACATATTAAAAAATAAGTTCCAGTGACCAGATTTATGTTGAGTCTGAACTCTTTGGGAATCTTCTACAGTTGGTGCAGTTAGCTTTATCCTTAGTGCAGAAGTTTAGATGCATTAATTTGGGTAGAATAGCATAAAATAACTTGGTTTTCAGGGTGGGGTGGTTTATGTGTGGATTTGTTGGTGGGTTTTGTTGTTGTTTTTCTTTTCCTCTTCTACTCATTCCTTTTTCAGTTATATTTTCCTCACTTCTAGACATAAATGTCTTGTGTGGGAAAGGTTTCCCAGGCCATTTATGTTGGGGAATGAAGCTCTCCTGCCAGCAGACGAAGTTCTGTGTGAGACACTGGTTCTGTGCTCTAAGCCAGTATTCAGGGTCTGGTTGTAGCTGCTGAAAAACAATGTAGTTTCCCATTCCTTTGGTGTCAGACTGGATTCCACTTCACATTGGTTATAAGCTCAGCCAAACACTGGAGCAGGTCACTGAGGTCTAGAGAAGATGAGCATCTCCAAACTGGCCATTCTGGAGCCCCAGGAGCAAAACACTGTGGAGATGATTGTGTTGCTCCATATGCAGCCGTTGGACAGAGAGCTTTATTTCCCAGGGGTGTTTTACACCAACACTCATATTCAGAAGGAAGTGTCTTTCCAGTAAAGTATGGGAGATCAGCACAGCCTGGTGTTGCTGCAAACTCACCCACAGTGCATGCTGCAGAGCAGTGCTTTGGTTAGAGGAGAGGGGAAGGGAAACAGCAGCTTGTGCTTTGGGGAAAGGAAGAGGAGGGACTTCCCTGCTCTCTGTTCTCAACTGTTGCTCAGCAAAGGCTGTGTGATCTGAGGTGAAACCTTCTGATGGGGAAGAGGAAGGGCTGAAAGAAAACTGCAATTTTGGTTGGATGTTTTAATATTCACTATTGGTTTCTGATTTTCTGACTTTTTAAGTCAAGAAGATTGCACAAGAACTGAATACCTGCTCTCATCCAGTGCTTCTGATTTATCAGTTGCTGTACCAAAGCATGAAAGTGTCTGACATGATGTTACTGTTTTGCTGATGGTTCATGCCCTAGTGGATACTCTCCATTGCCCTAAAATATGCAATCATTTAATTGTCATTGCAATCCTATTATATTGCCATTATGGAACGTCTGGTGGGGAAAGCTATGAACGTGTTATTAGTGCTGAAAGGGACAATTTACTGAATCTCACTAAATGCCATCACTTCTCAGAAACGAATCAAAATTACTTTATTATGCATGTCTCACTTGAATATTCTTCTCAGATAATGCTTGGGAGCCATTGATCATTTTTGGGGTGGAAATTCTTTGTGCAGTTTTTGGTTTGTTGCAACAGTAGGAATGCTACAAACTTCTAGACTAGGCTTCTTCCTATATTTCCCCCCTTAAAAAAAAATAAAATAAAGGCACCTTTTGTTGAACTGGAATTGTGAGTATGGACTTTGAAGCCTTTTCTCTTTAGTGACCTGAGCAGCAAGTGTCATGTTCCTGTTCATAAGTTCTATAGGAGTGAATCCAATCTCAGCTTCCTCCTGGTACTCTGTTACCAAATTTTTTTAATTATTTTTTCTCTTCTTTCCTTGCTTTATTTTCTGTTAGTTGTTTTGTAAAGTCTTCAGAGCATAGAACACATCTGAGGGAGTATTTGAAATAACACTGCACTCTGCTCAGTACAACCTCACTTGAGGGTCTCCCATTACAACTAAAGTACAAATAATTAACTTGCCATGTGTGACTCTTGCACTTGATGAGGTTTGGTTGCATGTGAAGCACAAGAAGCACACTATCACTGTAGGAAAATGTGCTCACCAAGTGAGCTCAAAATGATAGGCTATTCCCAGAGATGGTTTGAGGGACTGGTGAAGTTGAACAACTTCTTACTGATTCTAGAAATTGCATTTCCTTCCATGGATGGCGAGTAGGGCTGAAAGGATTATTCCTTCATCTTGGAAATTACCATGCAAAGAGCTATGAGGAATCCAAAAGAAAATGTCTTTGGGGAATCCTGTGGAGATCAACAGGACCTTCTCCATTGTATTATAAATGTTGGAGAAAAATCTATTTTAACCATAATGGAAGTATCACAGAAGCCCTTTAATATCTTTATAGTTTGATGTCTCTGTAGGTGCACGTAAAAAACCCTAAAGAGTATTGTATGCAAATCATGATTAATAATTTGAGCTTGGGGGGCATTAAAAATCTTAAGGTGTGATAATGAGAAATGTATTAGGATTAGGAGTGCAGATGTATGCTTATGCTGCAAGTGTGTCTCCAAGCAAAGAATAGCTTGTTGTGACTTTTTTTCTCCTTTTTTTTTAATGCATCTGGTATGTTAGCTATTTCATACAGATTCTGCAAATATCTATTTTCATCCTAGATTTCTTCATGGTAATTTGAAAATTGTAGTTCTGGGCCAGCTGACACAACACAAATCGAATTATTACTATATCACTTAGTCTGGAAAAGGGGTTTTGAAAAGCAGTTTTGAATTGGCTTGTGGCAATTCTCTTGTACATAAACTCATTTTAACTGCATAAAAACTACTATATTGCATCTAGAAACTGCAGTGAATGTGCATTTAGATGTTATGAATAACTGCAGTTAAGTAGAAATGAAACTGAAATAAATCCGAATTTTATTTGCACTTTCCCTTCCTTTTAATGCCACTCAAGCTGCTGCTACCTTTTTTTTTCTTGGTGTAACATAGCTGTTAAGGATAAAGAATGTGTACGTGTTTATCTGTGAAATGCTGAAGTACTGTTGGCCTACATGTACCATGGTTTATAACCACAGAAGCTAAGCAATGAAATTTTGACTGCTGGACATTATTTTAAAGCTGTTTGTTCCTGTCATGGAAATGCATTACAACTAATACAAGTTATGGCAGAGAAACCTGAATAACCACTTCAGAATTTCAAATATCCATGAATGATAAGTGGTACTTATGCCTTGGCAATCAAGATGCTGTTAAAAAGTAATGGTGATGGGGATGCACACAAGGACTTGTTTCTACAGATACTAATTGGTTTCTTGCATGGTGCTTGCAGCATGCCAGAATCATAGAATCCTAGAATGGTTTGGGTNCCTGCCTTTATGCTGTGACAACAAATGGTTCACCCAGTGAACCACAGAGAGGGAATGTGAATGACCATGTTCCTCTGGTCTGCATCAACATCTGACTTGGAGGATCACTGGTAACTGTGGGGGAAAAATTCAGAAGCCCTTGAAAGATTTAGTCAGCTTTGTTTTTTGAAAACACAGCACTCGCCTGCTGAGGAATCTCAGTCCACAGAACACTAATGTGTTTTGTTTGCCAGTGCAGTCAACAGCTTCTGACAATTTCACCATCAAAAGTGTGGGTTACTGAAGGTTTTCTCCATTTATCAGGCTGTAATGGCTTTTATTGTTTTCCCTGCTGTTCTTGTTGTGTGTTGCCAACTCATTCATACCTAAACTTTTTGGATCATTTCTCTTCTGTCAACTCTTAACTTTTGTCATATCTTGCCGTGCACAATTACCATCAAAGTGTAATTGGAAATGGTAAGAAAGGCACTATGAATCTGTGCAATGCCTGCCTGGCTTCTGCCACTGACTAACAAACAACCTTTCTATCCTGAAAAAAAGCCCAAATTCTGAGCTCAGAAACTCTTATTGAAGCCATGAAGCAACTGAGCAGTTAGATTGATCATGCTGCTCATCCACAGTGCTATCACCCAGCTGGGGAAGCCTGACCCAGCCAAGACTGTCATCCTGCTGTGCAGTGCTGGTCATGACAACCGTGCTCAGCCCTGTGTGGTGCCTAGGCTCACTCTGCAGAGGCTGCAGGTCATCTCATCAGATCTGGCATTGTGCTGGGCTATACCTGTGCTTTGACAACATCAGGAAGGCAGGGATCATCCTGCCTCAGCTATAGGGCTCCTGAGAAGGCATGAGATCACAGAATCATGAAGACTGGAAAAGACCCCCAGGATCATCAAGTGCAGCCTATGACCCAATACACCACAACATCTAAACCATGCCACTCAGTGCCACATCCAATCTTTTCTTAAACACCTCCAGGGATGGTGACTCCACCACCTCCCTGGGCAGCCTATTCCAGAGCCCAATCACCCTCTGCGTGAGGAAGTGCTTCCTAATGTCCAGTCTAACTCTCCCCTGCTGCAACTTCAAGCCATGGCCTCTTGTCCTGTCACTAGCTGCCATGGAGAAGAGCCCAACCCCTACCTGACTACAACTTCCCTTCAGGTAGTTGTAGAGGGCAATAAGGTCACCTCTGAGTCTCTTCTTCTTCAGGCTGAACAGTACCAGTTCCCTCAGCCTTTCTTCATATGGCTTCCCCTCCAGCCCCTTCACCAGTCTCGTTGTTCTCCTCTGGACCCTCTCCAGCACCTCAACATCCTTCTTGAAGTGAGGGGCCCAGATGTGTGGAAGGTGGGAAGAGCTTGGGGTCTTTGTGCTGCACAGGAAAACTTGGTGTTTCTGGGAAATGCATTAGAAGTCTTGGTACACAAAAGATGTGGTAGTGGTCTCTGCTGTGGTGACTGGGTTGGTTTCACAGCACTGCAGATGTGAAGCAGGTTTGATCCTTCTGGCTTTGTTTCGGGGTTCATCAAGAGAGACAGCAGTTTGTGCACCAGTTTCTGGGCTCTCCTTCTTTGAGAGCTTCTGGAAACCCTCTGAGGAACTTAAGGGTGTCAGCTGCTGCCAAATGAGGCTAAGCAAGGGTAGATCTAGCAGCTTCTAAAGAACCCTGTCAGCTGTCCTTGATCATAGGGTGCCTGCAGTCTTTGTTCTAGCTGCCCTCCCTGATCCTTTTTTTTTGAGCCTGAAAGAAGGAGGGAAGGGGATGATGACCTAATGTGCCCCAATGCACTGGTATAGTATTAAAGCTGCAGGATTTCTCCTCTCAAGAACTCCTACCACTGCTGCTGGGATAAGTGGTCCTCATGGCAGGTGCTAGAAGCATGGGAATCAGGTACTGAAAACCAAATTTTGCCTGTTCAGCATTTGTTTTGACATAGCAGAAAAAAGATAAAATACTAATGTTTTGTGTGTCCTTATACCTGCCATGAAAAAGAAGGAATAATTATATTTGCATCATATTTTCCTTTGGTTTAGAAAAGTGAATATCAATGTAATGATGCCTGAGAAATGATTTGAGTAGCCAAACACTTGTTTAGTATTTAATGGTTGAGATTAAAAGCAGAGTCAATAGTGAAGCAAAGCTCATTTAGATGCCATCATATTTTACCAGCAAGATACTTTTTCCTCTCTGTTTCTCATTAATCTCTGTAAAAACATGCTAATATGTTAGCTTTCTTCTAGTAGTACAGTATTGTCCTTGCAGTTTCAGACCAATAAATAAAATAGCCAAGGTTTAAGAGTGTGTTAAAAAGTACAAGAAGAAGAAAAAAATCCCTTCAACACAACACTTTTTCCACTGAAGAAGTTGGGACACTGATGACTTTACTAGTGTCTTCCACCTGAGGATCCAGAGGGGTGGCAGGTGGTGGAAGGGCAGGATTAACACTGGAAAAAGGCTATCTGTTAGTTCTCTGTACGTAACAATTGCAACTGGATTATTGACACTCTTTCTGTAATAGTATTTTTTCTTTTGTAATGAACAAATCTAGACTAATAATGATTCTTTCATGGTTCTGGTAATATTTCAATTATAGTGCTAGCAAATCATTGGCTGGACATGTAAGATGCATTTTCTTTTTGTCTGTAAACAAGATTTTAAGCAGAACATCTCTGATCTCTTAAGTTTGCAATGGCACAAATAAGAAAGAAAACATTAGCAGACTGGGTTCAGGAGTGATCTAACAGTTCAATGGTCTTCTTTCTTTCCTAAACTTTGAACTTATTTTTCCTTGTCCACCTCCCTTTTTCCTTCTTGAATGAGTTATCTCAATGACTGAAAATTAGTATAGCCTGGAAAAATGTTAATTCATGCCTTAATTAATGAACATAATATAATGTACACCTGTGGTATTAATACCTTTATTAGCACTGAAACTGTAGGTATCAAAGCATTGTATCAGGCAGAACCATCTCTTTCTAATTTAATGGAATCACGATTAAAGTGTATTTTGTTGGAATGAAATCACATTGTAACTGGAGTTCTGCATGGTGAGCAAAAATCCTTCTATCCTAAATTGAAGATTAATAATATGGTAGGTTTTTATGTTCAGTGTAGTAACTGAAGCATTAGGTTGCAATACAAGTTTAACACCAGTGAACATTTTATGAATTCACTCAGCATTTGAGAAGTGTCTTAAGAGGAAATTGCATTAACATTATTTTTGCTTTGTAAATAAGGTTGAAACACTGTTCTTACTTCAACATGGACACTTTGAATAAAGAGAAAATGCTGCTGCTTTCACAGCCCTAATCCATTTCCTGTGTGGATAAGCTGAGGCTGAAGGCAAAGTAGTTTGTCTCTATCTAGTATTGTAACTACATTACCTTTTGTCTTTAAAACTGAAAACCTTCCTATTAGGCTACAAGCAATACTGAGGTTTCTTTCCTGCAGCTTCTTTCATTTCTTTTCCAGATTCCTCTCCTGTTAATCCTATTTTTATAATAACTTGTGAACGTAGTTTGGTTTGGTTTGGTTTTGTCTTCTCATCCCTCCAAAGTGGGAAGTTTGTCCTTACTGGGTAAAAAAAAAAATGTTGGAGATGTATTGTATAAAGTCTGCATGTGCTTGCTTTGGCAAAATTCTCCATCCTGTCATTGCTCTTTTTAAAACCATGAAGAGAAAAGTGGTCTTGTTCAATATTTCCTGCTCAAGCTGTGACTTGTAGGCATGACAACCACAATGTGTTGTTGGGGAGTTGAATGCATTTGGCTTTGGAACTCATCCATCTCTTGAGACAGGGGTGGAAGAGTGAGGGCAAGGTAAGGATAAATTTGTTATAAGACAAATATAAGATGAACATTCCTATAAGAAGGATAGCAGCCAATCAGGAGGAGAGGGGAAAAAAATAAGCCAACAACCCCCCCCCAACCTACAAAGATCCCAGCACGCAGGGCTTGGTTTTCATATTCTCTAGATCATGTTCATATTCCTCTTTTGTCATGAAGGATGAAGAGATCAATAATGGTGTTTTTCCCCCTCTCCAACCTTTTTCCCCTTTTTTCCTCGATGGATTTTTAGATTTATTTTTATCTTGGAAAAGCTGCAGTTGACTGGTGCAGTAGGTTAGCTTTTATAGTTACAAAATTTAGGAGAGTGTGATATCCTCTCCATACAACCTCGAGTGCCTTCTAAAACCTTTATTGCTGTCATCTTTCAAATTGGGTAAGAATCCTTGACCTTTGCTTGCTCCATTATTTTGGAGATGGTGCATCGTTTTGGTTCCCCTGTGCTATCACATCAAGGCAAAATATCTTGCCTTATGGAAATGATACAGCTGCAACAGATAAGTCTTGTAGTCTTCAGTCATGACTGTAAATGCTGTAGAGGAAGATGAAGAATCTGATTGCACTCATACAAAGTAACTGCTATTGCATTGTAGGACAGGTACAATTTAAATGGACAGAGGATGCATATTAGGATTAGTGATTATCTACACAAAAACTTCTTGTTCTTTCTTTTTTATTTTTAAATATAGAGTAAGTGAAAAGCATTTCTTCAAATATATGACCATGAAACTGCCCTTATTCTCTGTTCTAATTTGGGGCTCAAGTTAACAATCCAGAAACTCTTGGTCTGGCTGCCAGAAACAGTGGATTTTTGTAAGCCTTTTACATCTGTATATATTATTGTTGTCTCTCCATAGTATTCAAGTATCTTTGGCAGGTATTATTTATATATATACACGTGTAAGTTTACTCACAGAAATTCTGTGGAGTGGGAGAAAGCTCTTATTCCTGGGTTATTAACCAGAATTAAGCATGGCAGACATGAAGAAATTTATGAAGGACAAAGGCATGCTTGCAGTCCATTTCTGTAAGCTCTAACCACCTTTCCTGTGTGGGTCTAAGAGAGGCTGTGATGAGTTGCTGCTTGTTGACATTGTCTTTTCTCACACTTGTGCTGATACATTATCAGAGGTGCCCAGCAGACCACACTAATCTTTCTCATTTACAAATTTATTAATGTATGTGCAACATTCCCAGTTACCTTGCAAGCATGAAGGGACATAATCTTGTAGGAATCTGAGTCTCTGAGGAAAAAAATCCTAAAATGTGTGTAAAGGGCATCAGAAGTGCAATTAAGGTATGAAAGTCCCAGCAGTGGAGTTCCTTGAACAAAATGAAAAACATTGGGAGGAATATTTAGAGTTTATAGTTTTACACTGGTCAACAGCTTTGTGTTCATTAACAGGCACATCCCTTCTAATTTGTGATCTCATTTGTACTGTGTCAACAGCTTTTAACAGTGCCTCTCTACATCCTGTTTATTTTTTAAAGCATAGATTCCGTAATCATAAAGAGAACCAGGGTCCAAATCAGCATTTGCAAACCTGTAGTCATACCAGTTGTTACATGCTCCACTGCCACCTGCTTGAGTTTTTTTGGCTGGTCTTGAGAGTTGGTGAGGTTTTTGTATCCTTTCATATCCTAGTAACAACTGCTTACTATTTTCAGTGTATCACTACAGATTTTGTGACACCTAGAAAGCATTCAAGAATTGACCTTTTTTCCTTTTATGCTGTATTATCAAAGTAATCTGTTCTTCCTCATTTTGTGATGTGAGAAAATGGTGACTGCTGTGATTTATACAGGCAAATTTGGCAGTCTCTCCCTATTTAATTGAACTAGAAGGTATATATCAAATTTGTGCCTGTCCCAATGAATATGTTATCTGAAGGAGTAATACTGTGTTAGTGGATCAGATTATGGTGTTGCTGTTGTGAGTGTGTGTTCTAGGTATGATTTACAGTTTAAGCTGTTCTCCACTCTTCAGTGGCCCTGGGTGACCTGGTCTAGTGATTGGCATCCCTGCTCAGTGTGGGGAGGTTGGAACTAGATGATCTTTAGGGTCCCTTCCAACCTGGCCATTCTAGGATTCTATGATTAATTTGTTGGGGTTTTTTTTCATAGAATCGTTTGGGTTGGAAGGGACCCCTGGAGGTCATCAAGTCCAATTCCCTTGCAGTGAATTTAGGTTATGTTTTGTATTTCACTACCTTGGTAACTTATGTTATGTACTTGAACACACAAGAACTCAGCAATTTTTCTTATTATGGTACAAAATATTTCCCCCTTTTTGTTACTTTTTTCAGTCAAATGCTACTTTAAAAGCCTTTAGAGCGTTCTGACATGCTTTGTAACTTTCTGTGATCTGAATCATCCTAAGTGTGCTCATAATCAGCCCCAGGTTGACTGGACACTAGCCTCTTTCCCCTCTTGACCTGAACTCTGCTTTGGTTACCACAGAAGCTGAAGTCCTATGAAACTGGTTCCTATTCTTGTCAGCTGATGCTACTGTTTCTCAACAAATATAAAAGTATAATTAGCCTGGCTGATGATTAGGTTTGCTGTCTTGCTATTAGCCCTCCCTCCTTTGCTGGGCTCATCTGTGACAAGGCAGGGTTCGTTGATTATAGAAACTCATAGACACACAGAAGACAAATAGTGAAGAGAGGTTAATATTCTCTATTCCTTAGAAGAATGCCTTTAAATTACCAAGAATTATAAAGAACTTCTGCTATTAGCATTAACTTCAAGCTCTGTCTCTCTGACTAGGAGAGTAAAAAGCAGGGATATCACTTGGAAGGGGGAAGGAGCAATGCAAAACCACCTTTGTGTGATGTTTTGTAAGTTTGCAGGAGTTAATATAAACCTTCTTGATAAGGCAACTTCTAATTTGATTCTACCACAAAGGAAGAGGGATATTTTACATTTCCCCACACACACACACACACACGTGCTGTTATGTGAAGCATCCTCCAGAGATGGCTTGCAGCCTGTAGTGGGATGTTTCAGAATGAAAACCAGCAAGGGAAATAAAAAGTAAGATTAGAACAAAGAATATTTTGTTGTGTAGTTAGCTGAAGTATCAGAGAGAAAAGTTTGAGACATTAGTACCCTCAAAAAAGAATTAAAATCAAGCAGGAGGGACTGGAAGCAGCTCTGTGTGTAATGTCACAGCTCTGCAGCTATAAAAATAGCTCCATATATGCTTGGCCAAAAATTCTGGTTAGACTTTGTTACAGCCATCTCCTCTAAGGCTCCTTATTCCTTCCTGCCACACTATCAATAAAAAGGGAAGAGAGCCTCAGAGCACTGCCATAGTGAGCATCTTTTGTAGACTTTTACAGCTCCTGATGAAAAGACAAGCTTTTACAGATGTAGAGTGAATGAGAAGCTGAGCTGTTTCCTCAAAGCACAGCCTCTGCTTAATGGCATTTTTCACTACAGCACTGTTATTGAAATTTGTGTGGGTGATGTCAGTTTGATAGGCTCAGCACTTTTAGGGGACATTGACAGAAACTAAATTGGAAAAATGCAACAAATGTTGGGTTTTAGCAGAGTATCGACTTAATATAGATTGAACAGGGGAGAAAAATATTGCGTGGTGTGCAACTTGAACTTCACATTGTCTCATTAAAGACTCTGCAATGGATAACACTGTCTGCCTGTTTTGCCCTCAGCTGTAGACCTAGCAGATCATTCATGTAAGGAGTAATAATATACCACTCCATGGCACTTCACTAGAACTGCCACAAGATATTTTGAAAATCTGTTTTTATTACTTACCAAAATCTACACTCCATTTATTTCTGTATAACTGGATTTTTGCTCTCTTCCCTGCTTTTCCCTGGCCCCACATCTAATTCATAGTCATTCTTTTGACCCAGATTTCTTTCTTATATACAACAGTCAATCATGTATCCCTTGAAAACCCTGAATTCCCCAAACCTGGGCATGTAATTAGATGCATTTGCCCCCCCTCCCCCTTTTAATGGTGTACCTAAGAAAAATGAGCCAGAAGAAATATTAGTTTCTATCAATGGGAATATTTTGCCTGCTCTCTGGATTAAATTAAGCGAAAAATTGAAAACTGGGTCAATAAAAGAAAATTTTCATAATAAAGAGCACTAAGTCTCACAATATAAGCACAACACTTTTGATTTTTGATTTTCAGTCTCTGCATATTTTATATTATCAGCTATTAGTTTAGAAATATACAGGCTCTGGGTTGAGAGAACATTGCTTCCGTTACCAGTGTGACTCCAAAGCTATTTGCTTTGGGTTATTAGCCAAAATACCTATTAGCCCAATAAGAACAAACGTGGATTTGCCAGACAGGACATGGCCAGTGATGAGATGGCAGAGCCCACAGCAGCATGTTGTGCTTGGCTAGTGGGACTGGAGGTGAGAAAGAAGTTGCTGAAGAGCAACTAGTTGGTGATTATTTTGTTGGGAGTGGTTTTGGCTGCTGCTCCTCTGCCCACTCCCCCTGAACAAATTGGTTAATATAATCCTATTGTTTATTCACTAGAGAATAAACCAGATGGTATTTGTCAACTGTCCAAAGAGTGGGCTTTTGGTAGGAAGTACTTGTTATGTGTTTGTGGACTGCATCCCACAATGGACCTAGACTGTGAATGTGTAATACTGATATTTAGTGCTTTCCATTTTCTAAATAATAACTCTACACAACTCATGATTTACATTCAGCATGTGCCAAAAGCTGTACTGATTTTTTTTCCTAAAAAAAAAAAAGCAGCTTATAATAGGAGTTTGTGCCATATCCTCTGGAATACTGAGTTTTGCTTGCTCACTGTGAGAAAAGCTGTTTGTCTACTTTTAGAAAGCATATAGCCTTGACCCTTCATGACCATAACATAATGTGAACATTAAATTCCACAAAACCCAAAGCAAAGAACATGATTAATATTTCTCCAGCTTGTGTTCTTTTCATGACTGCAACACAAGGGCTGGATGTGATTTTCCTGTCTTGAAACAAACACAGCAATAAGTCTATCTGGCCTGCCAAAAAAGAGGCAACATCCAGACAGTTCTTTGTACTGTCAGATGAAATGAGGCTATTTTGACTAGTGTTTAGGATAGGCAACATATGGCATGCTGCTGATTTTTGCTTGTGAAGTATCATATTGGATTCATGATATAATTCTAACTGCATCCTACAAAATAGTGAAATGGTAACTCAGCGTGTTCTTTGAATGCTGTCAGAACCATAGAAAGTTATTGTTGACTCTGGTCCAGCACTTCCCCTTTTATTAAATCTAGTTTCTTAGCTTTTCACTAATCACAGTTGTCTTCAAGGACAGCAAAAATGTGGATTGGGGAGATTTTCTCCTGTTTTGGCAAGTCAAGAGCTTTTGGAGTTGGTTTTGTGTTCTGTATTGCTGTCCTCTGTAGTAGCTGTTGACTGGTTTTGGGCTTCTGACCATAACCTGCTGCCAAGCATTTCTTGAGTTCTGGGGTGGGTGCTGAAGCCTTTGCATCATGCTGGAGTTTGAGGGGCTCAGGAGAGCATCACTGCCTTGGTTCTATAGATCTGCACATATGATCTAATGGTTAGTACTCTTCGAGTACTCACCTGAAGGCACTGCTCCTGGATTGGAGTGATAGAGGTCATTGCTGTCTTATGTCTTCCATATTATGATGCTTTATCAAGATCCATGTTTTTCTACTCCCAGCAAGGTAAATGAAAATGACCTGTGTTCATTATATCTCTATTTTATGATTTTTAGGTTAATTTCATGTTAATCAGGCTATCTTTTGGGGCACGTAAACCTTTAAGATGGAAGGTGTTTAAAGCTTGGCTATGAAGCATGCCTTCATGGTTAAGTAGGCTTCAGACTGTGCTGGATCCTTTTTTCCTTCTCTAACTGTGGACTTCTACTTCTCATTTCTGCTGGAATAGCTAATTATCCAGGAGCTTGTTCAGCTCTCTGGTGTAGTTAGGAACAAATTGGTTCACAGGATTCATTTTCACATGGGTTGGGAAACTGAGCTGATTGCTCATTTTCTTTAACCTCAAGAAAACAAACCAACCCAAGCATCAGCTAAGCTGCTGTGGGCACCAGCTTAATGTACACATTTTGACTATTGGGTTGTTCCAAGACCTGTAGCTCTGAAATGCACTGTGCTGCACTCTGAAGTCATTACCCACTATATTCAAACCTTGCTTTGGACAATGTACTTCTATAAAACAGATTAATCTTTTAACTTAAGTAGCCTTTATTGCTTTTCTTGTATGCCATTTTGGGGTACCAGGTACTGCATGTGGGCACATTTCATCTGTGCTTCGGTGTTGAGGATTACAAAGAGTAAGTGCATTTTTAAATGTCATTTGTGTTATCCAATACACATATTTTGATCCTGCCTGTCTCTTCTTCCAGAAATTTGATATTGCTGCTACAGTATTTTCCAGCAGTCTAATTTTCTGGTAACTTTCAGTTATTACAGGCTAAAAAAATACCTCAGGGAAAGAGCCTTGTTGATTGGTATTCTTTCTTCTTCCCCCCTCCCCTTTTTTTTTCAGAGCTATTTTTATAAGCTCTACAGTTTCTTCTCATTTTTCAGTGCTTGCTTTTTCAAAAAGAATAGCAAATCTCCTGTATCTGAGAGCTGATATGCCTATTTTGCTCATAACTTCCAGCTGCTGTTTCCTTAGGAATTTCCTGATCATACATATGGTGTGTACTAACAAGATGTCCTTTCTATATTTCCTTTTATTCCTTTCTTCCCAAGGGCTTCATGATCCTAAAATTTTAATGTAAAAGCATTTTTTTTTGTTTTAAATCTGTCTTATTCTCAGATGATCCATAACTCCCTTTTATGCAATCCTTAAATTATAAGGTGCCACCTTGTTATTTCTGTCATTTCCTTGCTGATCCACAAACTCACGACCTGAAAGCCAACTTCAATTTTAAAGTCATCTAAAAATACTCTTTTTCTGGGATCTGTTGCTACAGCTTGTGTCTGACATCAACTGCTGCTGTTACTCGTTTGCTCCATTTCCAAGCAACTGGAGATGCAGAATCCATTTTGGCTCTGCAGCGTCTGGAAGGATGTCGAGTGCAGGCAGAGCAGGCATTGAGTGCAGGAAAGCTCAACAATTTCCATCTGTGAGGGCACCAGGGTGAATTTTTCTAATGGATACTTCGAGGACAAAATAATACCTTAGTAACCCCACTGCTATTTCCCTGAGTAAATAGTAAGTTTCCCATCCGAAATCATATGGGATTTGGCCAGGTTAAAGGCACTCTAAGGGAAAAGAGGAATTTTTACCCATATCAGATTTCTCTAAAGCATGTTCCTCCAAAAAAATAAAAAGGCCACATATGTATATATATATAAACATAATGATTGTTGCAGAAGCTATTCTCAAAAATAGTCCTAGGCAATGGGAATGTCTCAACTTCCAAACATTATGCTGGAATTTCCTGGGTCAAGTGATGAGATGTCCAATGGGATATGCAAATTTAGGCTCACACTGTACTATTAGGAGTCTGTAACTTCAGTTGGCTCATGTGAATTATTTAATTCAGGCTTAAACTGGCAAAGAGCATGAGGCAATCTGGGTTGTTTATTTGTCTCTATAGCTCAGCCTATGAGAACACTAAGGATGAGACAGAGATAGCAACCCAGACTAAAGCATGAACTGTGCTTTGCTCATGCTGTTTTAAGTTGCTTGATATAGTTTAAGGAGAATATTTGTTTGTTGTTTATTTGATTGGTTGTGTTTTCCTGGTAGGTAGCTGCAGTGTGGTCTCCACAGATAGTGCCAAATTATTTTTTTTGAATCTTTAAAATGAGTGAGTGAGAAATGATTCTGAATGAAGCAAAATTCAACAAATGGGGCAATATATCATTGACAGATTTATCTTCATTGAAGACAAGAGTTGGTGACAAGGCTGACTGCAATGCACTGTTTTCAGATAATCTGTACAACTTTAATCTGTGTCTTTCACTTTTGAAGCTATACAGCTATTGTGTCTTAATAGTTAAGGGAAAAATAAAATGGTCTTTAGTGGTGGCAACTAGGACCTGGCCAAGAGCTCAGGCTGTAAAGGCAAGGTCATTCCAAAAAGTAATGCAGATGTCTGTACATTTATGAATCTTTGGTCTTTTGTACATAAAGCCTGGAAGCTTGATAATGATAATGCACAACAATAATAGTTATCTGTGACACTTAGTATATTTTGAGGAATTTTCTATATTTAGTGACCTTTAGACAGCACAAAAACTATTGGCAGGCTTTTCTTGTTTGTGCTAAAACAAGATTTGAAGAATTCTTTAATAGATCTTTACACCTATAAAACACCCATGGCAAATCTCTTATTTCTCTTTTTGATGTCTGCTTCTGTCTGCTCCCCTTGGGTTTGATGTTATCTATCTAAAAACAAATCTGATAAGGGATAATAGCTGCATTAGATTTGAAAAACTGCTTTACTTGATCTGTCCTACAGAGGCTCTGGAGAAAGGTCTAGGGACTATACTTTTGCAATAAACACTGCCATAGATGATCCCCGAATTTCTCAATTTACTAGTAAGATGAATGTAGACAGTGTTAGCATTTCACAGACCAAATGCAGGTCTAAGGATGTATGGAGTGTGAAAAGAAACACACAGAAATTAAAGGGAGCAAATTAAGAGACTCTGTGAGGCTTGGCTCAGTGGGAGCTGGCTTCCCTGCCCATATAGAAAATCTACATCTCTATATAGGTATACACATATACATATGTATATGCGGAGTGGTGTGGTTGATACACCAGAAGGGCAGGACACCATCCAGAGGGACCTGGACAAACTCCAGAAGTGGGCCCATGAGAATAAAAATGAAGTTTGGTAAGTCAAAGTGTAAGGTCTTGCATCTGAGTAGGTGCAATACTAGATATGAGTACAGATTGGGTGAGGAACTCATTGTAAGCAGCAGTGCAGAGAAGGACTTGGGGGTCATGCTAGATGAAAAGCTGGATATAAGCCAGCAATGTGCACTCACAGCCCAGAAGGCCAACAGCATCCTGGGCTGCATCAGGAGAGGCATGAGCAGCAGGTCTAGGGAGGTGATTCTGCCTCTCTACTCTGTGCTTGTGAGGCCTCATCTGGAGTACTGCATCCAGTTCAGGGCTCCTCAGCATAAAAAAGATGTGGACCT
>VWZO01013040.1:35743-72560 GCA_013396975.1 Bucco capensis
AAAAAGATGTGGAGCTGTTGGAGTGAGTCCAGAGGAGGCCACAAAGTTGATCAAAGAACTAGAGCACCTCCCTTGTGAAGATAGGCTGAGGGAGCTGGGGTTGTTCTAGCCTGGAAAAGAGAAGGGGATCTTATAGCAGACTTTGAGTACCTGAAGGGGGATAACAAGATAGAAGGGGACAGTCTTTTCAGCTGGTCTAATTGCAGTATGATGAGAGGGAATGGTTACAAGCTGAAGGAGGGGAAATTTAGATTGGAGATTAGAAGGAAGTTTTTTTTACCTGTAGGGTGCTTAGACACTGGAATAGGTTGGCCAAAGAGGTGGTGGTTGCCCCATCCCTGGCAGTGTTCAAGGATGTGGCACTGGGCAACCTGGTCTAGTGTGTGGTGTCCCTGCCCATGGCAGGGGGTTTGGAACTAGATGATATTTGAGGTTCCTTCTAATCTGGCCTTTCAATGATATTTTTAAAAGTAATAATTCTGGCCTCCTTTTAGCAAGCTAAGCAAAACAAATGTGTATGTCCAATATTTAGTGCTGGAAAAAATGACCTATAAATTCTTTTCTTGTTTGAGTTCAGATAGCTTCATCATTATATGTTTTCCTCAGTGCAATTCTGAAGAATTTTTTTGTATAATCTGTACTTATCAAAAGAGCCATTATCTCTGTTACAGTATGCATACTGCTTTTTAGCTAGCAAGAGGAAAAAAAGCTGTTAAAAAGGTAAGCATAAGTTTAAAAAAAATACTTCACTAATGCATCACTTAATTCATGAGGTTCCTAATTCACAAGTTCTCAGATTCATAAATTGTAGCTTGTAACATGAGCCCTTATGAAGAAACTAGTACTTAACAATTAGTGAGAGAGCTCAGCCTTCTTTCTCCATCACAGTGCGGTTGCAGTCGGATCTGCTTCAAAGCTTTCTGGGTAAACTTACATGTTTACACTTTCCAGCTTGGAAGTTTGGCCTGTACCATTTGTGTGAACTAGTGGATTCTGAAGAACTCCACTTCTTGCAGATAATTCACCATCCTTGCACACCCATCCCTGTACAAAGCTGCAGGCTGTAAGGGGACAGCAGGCTGCAGGTGACCATGGTTGCATAATGACCTCTAACACTTTGTGGCCACTATGTTCTGCCTCATCGTGGCCCTCCTTTTGTCCTGCTGGTGCTGATCTCAGCACACACCAGGCTTAGCATGAGCTGTGCATTAGCCACGTTCTGGGCAGGAGTTGATTGAACAGTCACACCTTGGCCTTTCTTACTCTTGTTTTGAAATCAGCATGTAAGGATACTGTACATGGTGCTGTCTAAGGGGTTTCCTGTAAGCCTAAACATTTGTTACACATAGTTTTAGACTTTTTGGAAACACTGAGGCTCACCAGTAAGGAATTATTTGTTGAAGCAAATGTAACTGACTCTTGATGTTGTACAGTTTTGTAATCTATTGAAGAATTTGCTTTTTCTCTATTCCATAATAACATTAGGAGAAATGCTCTGCCAACAGATCTAATGAAGAGTAGGGCTGGTTTATGCTGTGACATTAAGAGGTAGACATAATACTGGAGTATATGGTAATTCAAGTGTTGATGGCTTTTCCTAAACAAATTTGAATCTTTGGTGAACTTTGAATACAGACCAGCCCTATTGTTTGACAGAACTTTAAATATACACCTGTGGCATGATGGCATTCAGCTCAGTTGTGACAGTGTAAAAAATATTGACTGTACTCGTATTAATGCTGTACTGAAATGTTCTTTGCACAAGAACTGTTTGAAATTACTTCAGTTTGCTACCCCACTGTAACATATGACATTTTTCTAATTAGGGCAATGTTTAATTTACTGTCTCATGGCTTTTTGAATAAATATAAATTGTCATACTAAAGTGACAGGTGTAAAACCCTGGGTAGCTGTGTTAGAGAGGTTAATTTGCTCTTAATCAAATCAGTTCTGCTTCACTTTCTCATGGGGAGTGAGAGATAATAGGCCTGTTTAACTGGAGATTAGGCAGCCTTTTTCCTGAAATTCCCAAAGGGTTCACCTGAGACTTATTGTGTTGTATCTCTATAAAGATCTTTGAATACATCAACATTTAAAGATGTGCTACATTTACTCACAAGGCTATTTTGTTGCCCATGTTTGGTTCAGAAGCACTGAAAGAGGACCCAAGGGATGGAGGTTGGTTTTGGTGTGTGGGGTCTGTTTGGGTTTTTTGTTGTTTGGGGTTTTTGTTCCCTTATTGAGATGAAAAGGGAGAAAAGGTCCTCCCTCCATCATTATAGTCCGCAGTGAAAAAGTGTCAATATGCACTGTTCTGAGAGCTGATAAAATAGGCAAGAAACATAGATGAATGCACCTGCCAATTTGAAGGAAGTGAGAGCAACACAGGAATTCCTTGTGAGAATGTGTAAGCATAAATAAGAAGTTTGGCATGTGGGATCAACAGATGGAGGCTCTGTGCCAGAAGGGCTATTGCTGCACCCTTTGGAGGGATTTGGTGAGAAAGGGCAGTCCCTGGTGAGAAAACATGAGTGTCCTGCCATGAAGGGTGCAGGAGGAGATCTGTATCGTGTGAAAAAACACTCAACAAACTGGGAGGAAACAAAGAATAGACTGAAGAAATCTTGTGTGCTAAGAGAGCAATCTAGCGTGTCGAGGTATGTCTGAGGCTATAGGTGAGAGTGCTGGAAGTTTTGTTTGCCTGCTACATCTGGGATAAGAGTTTGGCATGCAATTCAAGAACAGCGTGTCAGCTTGTTTTCATGATCTTTGGTGTAACTACCTACAAAGTGGAAGTGATATCAAGTGGTCTCTAGACTAAAATTGTGACACTTCCTTATATGTTTGGTTTTAGGCAGTCTCCTTTAGTCTTTTTCCTAGCAGTATGAAAAATGAAATAATCATCCCTGCATGGGAATCTGTATGCAGAGAAGAAGCCATAAGCACAGATCTTGACAAGTCCTTGTGCCTGGCAAGCACAGCAGGTGAGGTTGTTACTGCTTCATCGTGTGCTATGTGAAGGGATGCAACATAAGGAAAGGTCTTTATCTTTGTTCTGCCTCAAGACCAGGGAATAGCCCTGTAAACAACATTAATTTCAGTGGGCTTTAAAGGTAAATGTGTGACACATCTGGGTCTGGAATTGCTACATTGAGAGAGGAGAGATGTCCTGACTGTATGAGTCCATCATGGAGAGCCAGAAAAGGGTGCTACACTTCAATGCAGAATTCCAAGTAAATTCATTCCTAAGCATCTACCCAGGAAGAGAAGCCATATTATCTTTAGTAAGAGATAGGAAATTATTTTTTTTTTGTAGTCCCTGGCTATAGATGAATGCTGCAGTAAATTAAGACTAATTATTGTTTGTGTGTCTTTTAGTCCTGGGTTGAAGCACGCAAAGACAGATGCCACCTGTGCCTTGTTTCTTATTTATTTGAATGAGCTTTGTGTAAGCCAAATACTAAGGGAAACATACTTTTTCTTTTTTTTTTTACATAACCTATATTGTATGTAAAACAAGCAAATCTTCTGACATGTTTAGAGTCCTATATTCTGGATGTGCTGGGTAAAATAAGAAGGATAGATACTATCGCTCTTCTATTATTTATGGACTATAAAGTCTTTACAGTGGCATTGACAAAGGGTTTATAGTCAGTACACAAGCTGGTTATACCATAAATTGTAATGTTATATGATAAACTGGAAGTTTATAGCAGTAGTAGATATCAAAGAAAAAAATGGATTTTGGTTTGAAATGATCTATCATGGGATGGAGTTGCTACATGTTTAAATATTCAACCATTTTTGTCTTCATTTGTTTTGAAGCTACTGATAATTCATGTGCTACAGAACAAGGATTTATAGGTTTATTTAGAGACTGCTAGGGGGAGGGAGGTTGGAATAGACCCTTTAAACTCAAGAACAACACATTCTGGTGTGGTAGTTGAGAAACACTGATGCAATTAAATTGATTCAAATCTTTGGTTTCTAGCTCTAGAGATGGCAAACAGAGCTGTTGCTAAATATTTGGTCTGTTGCTACAGGGCTCCCAACAATGCAATAAAATAGTTGGATTACTATTTCTAGGAATGTAAATGGAAACTACTTACAGCAAAAATGTCTTAAACATAATTTAATTGCTTTGAGTTTACATAAAAACCAAAAGCAGTAAAATGTCAACAAATGTTAATTCCCCTTCCTTTGTGAGTTTCATTCCTTCCTTTAGCTAATGATTCTGTAAACAAAAAAGCAAAATATTCTTAGTGTTTACTTACAACACTTTTAATTTCACTTAAAAATATCTCATTGTAATTTTTCCCATTGTAAGGAATTACTAAGTGTTACACTCTTCCTTATTTAAATTCATGATTTCTCAGGGTTCTTCTCTCTCTTCAAAGCATTTTTATGTATAAGTACACTACAGATTGAATGACACTACAAATGTTACTAATAATTTGCAGGCGAAGTTAATTTTTTTAAAGCTTTGAGAACTGATTGAAATATAAAGTGTACAATAGGAATTATCAACCTATTACAAAGGTCAACATTTGTAATATGTGCCACACTTAGGCAAAATCAGCGTTTTGGGAGCCTTAAGATGAGTCATGAAAATAGAAGAAAACAACTCCTTTTATGTAAAAGTGATGATTTGATGATAGTTACTAGTGTGTTGGTAAGACCTAAACCAACTAATTAAACAAAGATTATCTGTGTTTAGCGGTAGGGAAACTCAAGACGAGTGGTTCAGGTAAGAGCACAGAGCCCAAATATACAAAAGAGCATGATGGGAGGCACAGGATAGAAGAGAGCAAGCTGTCGGCCTGGTGCCACAGAGCAGCTGGGCTACAGCTGAGCCAACCTCAGCCTCTCATGGCCTTCATCCCTCTGACCCAGATGAGGAGATGGCAATGCAGGTCTCTGTTCTTGTTTTGCCCTGATCTTCCACAGTCCAGCTCTGATTGGTTAAAATGTCCCCCAGCACCAAGTTCAGCTTGAGATGGTTAGGGACAGTCAGTGGTGGCTCTTAACTTTGTCAAAGTTTTCATTGCTGTCTCTCTTGCTACAAAAAAAGCAAGTCCTTCCTTTCTCTTTGCTCTGAATTTTTCCAAGGGTCCTCATTCTTCTCTGTAGCTGATATAGTCTTCAGAGATGAGAGTATCCATGTTACAGAGGGAGAGATGCTTTAAAACCTCCTCAACAGTCAGCAGAATGGCATGAGGAATTATGTTTGGGGAGCAAAATACAAGCTCTATTTCAGTCTCTCCCCATTGCCAGGGCCCAGCTACTGTCTGAGTGTATGCACAGTGCTTGCTTGTGAGCTGTGCTCTGGTATCACCAGATAACAAGCATGAATGAAAGGGGAAATGGGGGGTGGAGTGGGCTTTGGTTTGGTGGTTGCTGCTGTTGCTGTTAGAAATATTTTTGTTTCTGGGCAAAAAAGGAACTGCTGTTTTCCCTTGAATTACAAGTCTTACATTGTGTATGTTGTTAAAGTACAACGCTAAGGATGAAAAGATGTATCTCCCCAAGCCATTTCTTGAGGGTGTTTTCTTATGCAACATAGCTGTTTTCAGTTGTACCGTGTAGCAATCAAGTGGTCTTGTTTGTTTTAGTTATGCCAGAGGAGTTCTTGGAAGAAATTAAAGAAAAAAGAATCACAAAATGAAAACAAAACAACCCCCCCAAAAAAAACCCCACTATTTTGAGGTTATGCTCTCTGCTTGTTTTCAGCCTTCTGTGTTCTCTGACACCCCTGCAAAGGGATTGGAAAACTGGGATTGGTAGTGTTCCATCATTTGCAATGGTGTAAGCAAACACATATCCTAAAACCTTGTCTGATTTTTACATCTACTTCCTCTCTGTCAGTGATGTTTTGAATACAAAATAGTTCCACAGGAATGACAAATAGCAGAGCTTTATGGGTGTTTTGGTCAGTGTTCCACCCCATAAACCCTAATAAAGATGAAATTAGTGTCTACAAGATACATTCTTTCAAGATGGGTATGTGTTTTAGTTTTTATGGTTGCCACTGCAAATTGTCATTGAATATTCACACAGGGACAAATTCATCATGTAGTCAAAATACTCCTAGTGAATTGTAGACAGCTCTGTGTGGAGGGAGAAGAGCTCTGCTGCAGCATGGCTGCTCTTCACCTAGATGAGTGTGAGGGCTGATATCTCAGACGTGTCCTGTGGTCCTGTTGAATGTTCCCAGGGATGGGGCATCTGCCACCATTTTGGGCAACCTGTGGCAGTGTTTCACCACTGTCATTGTAAAAAATTTCTTCCTTATCTAAATTTTAATGTAGTCTAAATCTTCTTGTTATAGATTAAAATCATCACCCCTTGTCCTGTTGCATGTTTATGTGCCAGAGGCTTTTGTTTGTGCCTGGTAGGTAAAGTGACTGTATGGTTAAATTACTGTTGTGTTCCTAGATGAAGTCCTCATTGACTTCTACAAAATACTTTCAAGTATTTCAACTTTAAAGTTGTTCCTACCTCATAAACAAATTCTCACTGGACCATGTACATTTTTGAGGATTTATGGGCTGTTCATGAAGCCTTCCATCATGAATATGATATACACCACTCTAATATGAACAGTTCTTTGGATAATTGTTCCCTTTTAATTTCCTGAGCAGAGTACACTCTTGTAAGCACAATACCTTCATTAATCTATTATTGTCTAGAGTGAATGAGTGAGTAAAAACGTGTTTAAGTTTCAGATGCTGTGACAGGCACAAACTTGCAGTTCCTAGTGAATCTGAGCTGCGAAATTTTGGGTTGAATTCTGTGTGCATATGCTCTCACTTGCTGGTGGAAGGAGCTCATTTCAATTGGTGCATAGAATAGTGTCATTAGGTCTTTTTTTTTAAAAAAAAAGTGCTTATCTTGTGTCTCTGATGCAACCTTGGTGGTCTATCAGCTCTCCAGCTAGACTTCCCACAGGGAGATGGGATATTTCTGGATGCCTCTGTAGAGAGTAAGCTGTCACTTCAGTGAGGCATGCTGCCTAAAGATCTTGAAGGATATGGCTGTTTCCACTGTGGAAGAAAACTGTCTATTATGCAAAATAAGATAACCCAGATCTTTGGTGTCTTCCCAGTACATGCTTACTAGAATGCCGGTTTTAATACAGATATTTTTAGCTCTATACAATGTTTTGGTCCCTGGTAGTCTGCTAAAACAACTGTACTCATATTTGTGAGTTTGGATGATTAAAAGCTAGCTGTTATCTTGTCCTTTTCTTCATGAACACAGTCAAGTTCAAATAAATTAGTGGGGGTTTTTTGAGAGTGTTAAAATGCAAAGTTGTATAAAATCTCCAAGTGAAGTGGAGAGATGTTGTCTGATACTTGCACCATATGTGAAGCTTGTCTTCAGTAAGGTTTCTTTAGGAAGAAGAGAAAAAGTTGATGGTGTACTTGTGCAAGCCTTGAGCCCACACATGACTTTATTGCTCTGGAGTGCATCATTCCACAGTGTGTTGCAGTGACACTTTTCAGCTGTGCATAGCAAGAAGGATGAGCCTCTGCAGCTGCACAGAGGGCACTGCAAGAGATACTCTCCTGCTTCTCATCCCTCATTTTCCAAGAGCTGTCTTGACACACTACTTGAGCTGGGAGTTTTAACTATGCAGTTATACTGTCAAAGAGAAATATGGATTGTGAGCCACAGCTGAGCTGTTTATATCTTGTTTACAAAATATCGTATTTTTTGATTCAAGTCTAGACCTGTACACTCTTATTAGACTATAAGCAGAATTTAGCACTTTAGTTTGCATTTTAAAACTAGCGTAAATGTTTACTAAAGAAACGTGCTTGTTATACCTTAAATGCAACCTGTACTTCTTAAGACTTCTAATAGCAATTGTGGCTTATCTACTTCAAAGATAATTTTGCAGCACAATCTTCCAAGTATGGTATTGAGAAACCCAAACTATTCTTTACAGACAGAAATTAATGCTGGCTGTGGAAGGTCCTAAATATAATTTAGGCTTTCCATTAACAGCCAAAGTGATCCTCCTGAGTTGGAGGTAATTTCAAAATACAGGAGCAATGCAGTGAGAATAGCCCAAGCACTACAAAAGAACAACTCATTGATTTGGACCACTACAAGAGTACTGTGGCAAGCCCAGCACACAGAGCTTAGGGACTGAAGGATCCCATTTGCATTAAGCATCCAAAATAGATTTTAAGATATTTACTTGAACAGTTTCTCTTCAAAAGGTCTTTCATATTTTCTTTTCCTCTCTCCCCATTTGTCTACAGTGCCCTCACTACCTTCTTGAGATTCTAAATGAATCCATGAAATATCTAAATGAGTTTGTTTCAAGATGGAAAGCGCAATTTTGAAATTGTTTTTCAAAATCATGGTATTTATAAAGAAATTTATTTGTAGGGAAGGAACTTTCCACCACGTTTGTCAACACAGAGTTCCTCCTCAGACTCTGTGTAAGTGAATGAATGATTCATCTGAATTAATCATAATGGCTCACAGGATGGATAAGGTGGTTATAAGTACTGATATAGGTAGTTTCTGAACTTTTGACTTGCTAATGTGATATTGAAGAGATCTAGCCTAATCCTTAAGAATGAATGGCAGCACAGTATCAAGCTCTGCACTAGCTCTGAGTAGGAAAGTTAGCAAACTACAGAGGCTCAGTGATCCCTGCACCTGAAGTCAGCTCACTGAGTCAGGTTGCTGAGTTCTACAGAGTTCTGCACTGTTATTTTGGTTTTGTGGTATATTTCAGTTGGTGAGTTATTTTTCTAAACAACTGGACTGTTGGGGAATACTTGTGGCACAGATGTATGGTGGTCAGCCTATTGTAGTGATCCTTTGAATCCCATCTGATACTCAACCTATAATTATGTTGCTAGCATGGTTGGCAAGAAGGAGCTGAAAGGGTGAGATTACAGATGTGTGTGCTGCTGACATTAACATTTGAGACATACTGCCTTGCTGAAGAAATTTTAGTAACTGTGCTGAAGCTTTCAACTGGCATAACACGAACGCCTAGTGTTTACTTAAAATGTCTGCATTTGCATCTTATGCAACATCAGCTAAAAGTCCTACAGTCTTCACGGGTTTGGGTTTTTAGAATGTTCCTCTTCATCCATGCCAACCTGCTGCCTGAGGAAAAGCAGGTTTTGATTGTATTGCCATCATTAGTAGAGGAACCATGATCAAAGGTCTAACGCCTTAACACACCTGTCTGGCCTTAAACATTGATGAATACATCCTCAGTCCTGTGAAGCAAGAGGTAGCTAAGCAGACAGAAGGAAGAAAACCACTAGGGTCCCATTTGCCCTTCAAGAAAGGGTGGAAGCAGTGCTGAGGTCTATCTGCTGCTCTGTGTGATGCTGGCTGTACTAGATCTGGAGGAAAGCACACAGGCAGTTCCCCTGGCTGGATTCCAACAAACTGATTTCCAGCATATTCTCTAGGAAAAAGAGGCTTGCACAACTCTGCCTGTTTCTCTGAAAAGCAGCTTTTTAACCATGTGAAACGAATCTAGAAGAGAAATTTCAGAGCGTAATGGAACCCTATGATCTGGGGGTAAGTATCTGGTAGAGACCACCCAGGGAAAGACCAGCCATGCAAGTTTGTTTGTGGGATAGCACCAGTGAAAACACATGAGAGAGAGTTTCTAGAAATGGCTACGCAGCAGGATGTTGTTCCATCAGAAGTTACAATGAGTTTCCAATGCATCTTTATCAGTCTTCATTATTCAAATAGCTTTTTTGTCTTGGTATCTTCAATATTGGGATGTGCAATTGAGAAATGCAGCCCAAAAGCTTGCACTTTGGGGATTTGATCTTTTATACAATAGCTGTTGTAACACTTTGGGATTTTTCAATCTGTCTCACCACTTAGATGTGGTAAGCTTTGCATTGTTTGGGTACTTTCCAACTATTGCTGTCTTTCTACCTTTTCCAACAGTATAAGAAAATTGTTGCATTGCCTCATTTTACAGCTTTGTGTTAAGTTTTACAGTCTGTATGAATGCAGAACTAGCTATAAGTAAGGTAAAATAAAGGGAGAGAGAAAACATCTCCACAAGAAGTAAGCAAGCTTAGCTAATTACTTTGTAATTATTCACTACTCAGCTTGTCAGCATAATTTTTGTTACCCAAATCATCCAGAGATTAAAGTAAAGCTTACATACAAGTAGAGAGTATTTTCTCTGTTCAGTTGTGCAACTCCCTGTAAGGCAGAGGAACACGTATGTGCATATTTTACAATACCACTGAGCCCACATTTTTCCTTCTTTTTAAGTCTCAGTAGGTTTATGTGGCTGTGACCGTTGGGCCTTTGATCAACCTCGCTGTTTGAAATCTCAGAGTGGCTAATAGCTCCCTGTTAGCAAAGGGGAGGAGATGAGCACTGAAGCTTACAATCACAGTCAGTCACTTGGTGAACTCCTGAACCAAAGTGTTTTGGAGAGATTTTTAAAGTGAGAGTTTAAATTCACAGAGTTGGAAGTTTGTGCTAATATCAGTGCCTCGGCACGGAGGTGACAAAAGAGCAGGTTAATGAAAGGAACTGGAGGTGTGCAGGACATAAGTGCAGAGTTGTTCAGGTCCACCAGGAAGTATCCCATGCAGACATGTTGATTGCTGTGAGAAAGGTCCTTATTTGGAATCTTGTGCTGTTGTGGATTGAAAAAACTATCTCCTGTAACTCACTGTATGTGATAGGCAGCCCTTTGTCTCCTCAAAGCCAAGGTTAGAAGCTGCGCTCAGCCTCAAGAAGAGGGTAAATGATGTGTTTAGTACTCTTCTGCTCCACAGGCTGGCTTACAGGTAGAGATGTGAATGCTTTAACGAAGGAGAAATCCAAGTAATGCCATTAAATAGCTTTTCTTGAAGATAACCAAGATGCAACATTTGGAATGTAAAATTCTGGAAGAACCAGCAGTGTGTTATACATGCTGCTGTTCTTGAGACCTGGTGGTGGTCTTCTGGTGAAAAAAAATTTGTATAGCTAGGGTGGTGTGTAGATCAATAAAGAGTAGTGAAGAGCAGTAACAAAAGGGGAACAGTGACAATAAATTAATGCTTTTTTTCAAGTAAAAGCATGAGTAATAAAAAAAAAAGTAACTTACAAAAATGAAATTATTACCTAACTTGGATCCCAGTATGAGGAAGCATGAAGTCTGCTATTGAAATAAGTGATATGATTAACGATTGAAATTTTGGAAATCAATAGTTATGACTTGTGTAGGAAGGATCTAGTAGGCATAGAGGTAAAAACTCTCTTGTAAAAATAAAAAAAATCCCTTTTCTAAGTAGGAGATACTGTAACCATATTATCTTGAGTGGCTATGGATCAACTTCTGATCAAATGAGGTACTACCTATAGTTTAACCACCCCTGAATTCCAAAAGAGAGCTAGGTAATTCCTTTCCTCCGTTAACTTGCAATACTTACAGTGAAAGAACTATATCTAGTTTAGCAAATTTCAGTTTGAGGTGGAGATGCTGGAGGTGGAATACTGCAGGTAGTAAAACACATCATGAATTTTCAACTATCACAACTTTGGAACTATTTTATTCAGTACAGGGGGAATTTTGTATTGTTTTTCTTAATTAAAGGCAATGGAGCTGAGTAGAGAACTAAAATGTTAGTTGTCATTAAGCTATACAGTGTAATTCTGAGGTAGATTTGATGCAAGTGATCAACATGTACCTTTCCTAAGAGTAGTGCATTGGGCCACAGAGAGCTTGGATCATGCTTTTAGGCTGGAATGCTTGCATACTTGACAAGACTCACATTAAAAATAGTTGAAGGATCTGGGGAACATGTCTCTGAGGAGATGGCAACTGAAACAGTTGCTGTAGTCCAGTCCATAAATGAATTTTGATGGGAGTCCAAAGTAGGTGTAGGCATGCAATACTATATTTGACTGGTATGAATCCCAAAGACCTCATTTCATTTTCTCTTTCCTGTTTTGAAGTAGGATTGGTTATTATGGTTTTTGGTTTGGGTTTTAAGATATTGGAAAACAGTGTTGGAAAACAAATATTGCTGTATCTTATTCTTGACTGAATCTGTATTTGAATTATTTTGCACAAGCTCAAGGTATGGAGACTTTTGGGAAATGCAGCTCACCTTTCTGGGCAAACTTGAGTTTCCAGCTTTTCAGGAATGATTCCAATTTAAATTGGAGAAGGGTGATTATTTTCTGCCTCTCTTTTCCCTCCTCCTCCAAGATGTGTACCAGTAAAAGGTGTTTTGCTCTTAACATGAAGCAAAGTATTCATATAATATAGTTTTTATTACTATAAGAACTTTAAACCCCAGATTGTTTGATGTGAGTAAAATTGTTTTGCCAAAGAACTTCTTGGAGATGTTTCTGTTTTAGGACCATAATTTGATGCTAAAGATATGGGGAAAGAGTAAATAGATGCAAGAAGAGTTTTAGAGGACAGTGTGTTCTGCAAATCCACAATTCTCATTATCTCCCTGCAGCAGTGCATCCAATCCATGACTGTCAGATGAATTGGACCTTGCATTGCAAAGGCATTATCTTCCACTGGGAAAAAAAAAATGTTCAGGAGGCATCAAGGAGTACTCTGAGAACAAGAGCATCATTTAAGCAATGAGTAGCTGCTGACTCACCAGAAAAAATTCTGCAGAGGCAGCTAATTTCCATATAACGACAGTTAGCATTTGTAAACACTGCCTTGCATCTACAGAGAACTGTGCAAACATCTCATCATACATCACTTACACAAACAGATTAGTTCTCTTAGCCACTTTGGACTCCTCCATTCCTAAGAAATATAATCCAATCTGTAGTCTCAATTTAACTTGTTTATCTTTCATTGCAGTAGTTTGTCAGGACAGAAAAGGGGAAGTAAAAGTCCTAGGAGTTTCCAAGTTGCTTTGGAGAGTCAGTTGTCTGGATCCTACTGAGCAGCAGTGGTAACAGAGAAGTTAATTGCCTTTGAAAGTCTAAATTCAGTTTAAAACTTGCCTACAAGAGAACACACAAATTCCTGTGTTTCTTACATGTGGAATATTTATTTGCCACTATGAGCTCAACTGCCTTGTTAATTGTGTGTGTATGGGGGGGAACAGTCAGCAGTGGTAGCTGGGTGGAAACAGGCAATTGCACTAGATGTTTACAGAACAAAATCAGTGTAATTTCATAGTTTCTCAGTCCTCTTGCTAAGTGGTTCTGCTCTGTAGATGATGTAAATAGATTCAGAACTTTCTGGACTCTTTCATTGCATTTAATATCATTTTAGACCAGTAGTTGACTTCTTTGCAAGTAGTTTGATGATCATGTTAAATAGCTAGAAAAGAAGTATATTACTTAAAAGAAAATCTCAAGTTTGTTTTTTATTTGGGGAGGATTAATTTGCAGTATGCAAATTATGTATGCTGCAAATTATTACCCTTTATGTAGATGAAATACAAAATTAGGTGAGGAATTAATATTCTTTTACATCTGTATCTCTATATATTTATTCATAATGTATGTCAATCAATACTATGATCAATCACTTCATTTTCTCCTTTCTGTAAAACTCAAACTGTCAATACTAAGCATCAAGTGCTGTTGCCATTATGGCTTCTTGTCCTTTCTCAGTGAGCTCTGCCTTGGAACTTGAGGATGCACTTTTTGAACAGCTCTTATGGACAGGGCAATGACTAAGAGTCAGAGATTCTGGGTTGGATTTCTGCCTCAGCCATAAGGTTTTGTGCATTTTTAAATTATTAGTAAAGGATAATACTATACAATGCTGTATATGAATGTGTGTGTATGTGTGTATATATATATATATATATATAAATAAAAAGTCCATAGTATGGAACGATAAAAGTAGAAAGGTCACAAGAAATTAACAGGTTAGCAGAAAACTAAAGCATTTAGCAGCTTGTAGTAGGTATCAAAAATAATGTCCTAACTCTATTCTATTTACTGCTTCATGGGCAGAAGTTGATAATGGACTATTTTAACACTTTTTCACAAGCTGCCTAGGAAACTGAGCTGGGGGAGGGGAGCAAGATAAAAACACAGCTTCAAAGGTAGATGTAAAATAGTTTTCTTTTATCTGTTATCTTGCCTACTGCAATGAACTAAGAGTTTTCTGGACATTATGGAATGTAATGTTAGACAAAAATAAGCAGAAACAAAAATCTGTTCTAATTTTCTAATGACTTGCTTGGAACCAATCAAGCTGCTAGTCAGGGGAATTAAAGACAGCACACAGATTAATATTTCGCTGTCTTTGTTTTACATATGAAACTTGGTTACTTTTGATAACTGACAAGACAAAATTGTTAAATTTCTTTTAAAATAGAGATAGCTGATTAGTTCTTGGAAGAATATTTACATGATCTGGTGGCAAGTTAATCCTGAGATTGCTTTGCTTTTTATCAGCACTATTGACTAAAGAAAGATGCTTTCCAAATCTCAGGGAGATTCTTCTAGAGCTGCTGAACAAAATCCTAAATTAAACTAACAGTGATAACTCTATTCATTGAAAATAAATAAAGATGAGTGCCAAGTTGAAGTGCCTTTAGAACCAATAAAATTAAAAATATCAGGAAGAGTTTAAAACTGATTTCTTCTGCATTTGCTCTTATATAATCTTGTATCCATCACTAAAACTCACATTTTTTTACTCCTGTAAATGAAAGCATGGACTTAACATTTTCCAAGTGTTACCTGCACATATAGGAAAAGTACAATATATATTTGGATTATTGTATTTCTTTATTTTGTTGTGTTTCTTTATGCAGGTGCTGAAGCTTTGTCTGCTACACTTAGGAAAGTATGTCATTTGTTTTTCCAAGAAACTGTACTCCTAAATTCCTTTGAAAAATCTCTCACTAAATCTGTTACAGCCCTAATTCTTTATAGAGATAACAGTCAGAATGTGTCTTGTCTTTACATGCTTAATAAAAATAGTTTGATTAATTCTAAACTACAGGCAGGGCAAAAGAGAGAATTATAATGAATTTGTAAATGGGCAGAATTTTCCCTATTCTTATTCTCTTCTTTTTATTTTTTCTCTTTAATTTTTTTTTCCTTTCCTGCAGCTTTATTAAAGTAGACTGCAGATAAGAAGGGAGAGTTTGGTGTTTAAGCTATCAGTTTGGAATATAGAAGGACTTTAAGTCTTTCTCTGAGATGTTTATTTCTGAGATTGATATCTATTTTTCTATGTTGGCATGTTTCTGTAAAACACCAGTAGCACAACATTTCTGAAGTTCTCAGAAACTAAGATGAGGGAAGGAAAGCCATGTCTATGCAAAACTTATATCTTTGTGTAAATTCTTGTGAAATAATATTTAAATGAATTTGGTAACTTGTAAGAGCAGCAAGCAGAACCAGTAACAGCAAAACTCCAATATTCAGAAAGCCCAGCTTTTTAGCATTTTCCTATCACCAAAACTTCAAATATCTGTGTAATGATAAGGATGCACTTGACTCACAGAAAGGTGCCTGAAGCCAGGATGCCTCTTTTGGGAGGGGAGAGGAGAGGAAGGCCCTTTGACATTCACCATGCATTTACTTACATGTGGACCCCAAATCAAGTAATTTTTCTTGTTATTCTCCTTTTCTTACTTGCTTTATTGCTTATCTATGTGTAGCCTGCCATTCTTAGCTGGTATTTGTCTATGAAGTTGAACTTAGCTGAATGTTTCAAATACTCTTGTTCCAGTTTATGATTTTTTCCATGAAAGATTCCTTGCTTACCTTCTCTTTGGATGTGGTTATTTAGTTCAGTGGTTTGTTCTACTTACTGAAAGAACTACTAAAATGTCTATAGAAAAGAGACTTTCAAATGGCAGCACAAAAATTCTCCTGTGAACAGGAAAACATTTGCATGAGCAGGATAGAGATTTCGGAATGCCCACACAGCAAAGCCTTGTGCAAGCTCATGGTATGGACACAAACTTTTNTTAAAGTAGACTGCAGATAAGAAGGGAGAGTTTGGTGTTTAAGCTATCAGTTTGGAATATAGAAGGACTTTAAGTCTTTCTCTGAGATGTTTATTTCTGAGATTGATATCTATTTTTCTATGTTGGCATGTTTCTGTAAAACACCAGTAGCACAACATTTCTGAAGTTCTCAGAAACTAAGATGAGGGAAGGAAAGCCATGTCTATGCAAAACTTATATCTTTGTGTAAATTCTTGTGAAATAATATTTAAATGAATTTGGTAACTTGTAAGAGCAGCAAGCAGAACCAGTAACAGCAAAACTCCAATATTCAGAAAGCCCAGCTTTTTAGCATTTTCCTATCACCAAAACTTCAAATATCTGTGTAATGATAAGGATGCACTTGACTCACACAAAGGTGCCTGAAGCCAGGATGCGTCTTTTGGGAGAGGAGTGGAAGGCCCTTTGACATTCACCATGCATTTACTTACATGTGGACCCCAAATCAAGTAATTTTTCTTGTTGTTCTCCTTTTCTTACTTGCTTTATTGCTTATCTATGTGTAGCCTGCCATTCTTAGCTGGTATTTGTCTATGAAGTTGAACTTAGCTGAATGTTTCAAATACTCTCGTTCCAGTTTATGATTTTTTCCATGAAAGATTCCTTGCTTACCTTCTCTTTGGATGTGGTTATTTAGTTCAGTGGTTTGTTCTACTTACTGAAAGAACTACTAAAATGTCTATAGAAAAGAGACTTTCAAATGGCAGCACAAAAATTCTCCTGTGAACAGGAAAACATTTGCATGAGCAGGATAGAGATTTCGGAATGCCCACACAGCAAAGCCTTGTGCAAGCTCATGGTATGGACACAAACTTTTTTTTTCTGCAGCGTTATCAAGTTTTGTTTCACTGCTGCAAAGTGTTATTTTCCTTGGATTCCTAGTCCTGAGTAAGAACTATAAATGTCACAATATGCTGAGTTAATGAGGGAGCACCAGGCTGGGCTCTCTGCAAGTCTTTGCTTTGTGGTTTTAAATCAGAAAATCAGACCCTTAAATTTATCTGAACACAGCGTCTGTTTGCCTGTGTGGTTTAATGTGGCTTAATTAACTAATGTCTTAAGTGAGGATTCAAGTATCCATGTAGATTAAATGAGCCAATTTAGGATCCTGCAGGAACTGAGTCCCTCTGAAAATACATTACATCTTTTCTTTCACAAAGAAATACAGAAAACACTTAGAAGCGATGAGAGAAAAAACAGAACAGAGAAAGAGCAATTTGATTTCTCCATTAGTTTTTTGGTATAAAGGCCTGTGTCCCCTGAGCATTTTCTTATCTTCCAGATGATTTAGCTTGGTGTCCCAGAAAGTGAGAGCACACAGCTAGAAACACAGGAGGGAGAGCTCATGGCCACTCTCTTGTCAGCAGCTTTACTCTGGAGCATGGAACAAATGGGCCTCTGCTACAGCAGCACTACTGCTTCCATTTGGTCTTCAATGGCAACCATGGGCGTACCCCGTGACAAGCACTGGTAGGTGCTGTTGCCCAGCAGACGTCATTTTGGCAGTATTGCCGTGCAGCAGGCTCCAGCTTGATTGGAGAGGGCCTGGACTTACTAGGCCCTGGCTGGAATGCTTATACTAGGGTAAGGGCTGCTCCACTTGGGTGGCTGAATTCTCCATGCCCCAGCAGCCCCAGTGTGGCCTGGGAAGCCAGTAGGGCTGGAGGATGGAGAAGAAGCACAGCCAAGAACACTGGCAGAAGCTGCTACCACTCTTGTATAGTGGTTTGCGGTGTGTTAACTAATTGGAGAGCAGCTTCATAAAGATCTACTATTAATTAGATAACTTGGACAGTTATACTTTTGAAATTGTAACTGGGCAAACAATAGCTTCTTCGTTTCCTGTGTGCCTGGTGCATTCCCTTTTTCCCCTGTGAGTGAGTTTTGAGTGGTAGTGTGTTTCTCTGGGCTGATCATTTGATCCTGCATACCCTATCCCAGCTCTGCTACTGCTGCCTCAAACCCCCCACATTACTTGCAGACAATGTCAGCTGCTGGTCGGTGTTTAACATCACTGAAAGTTTATAGTTATTTCCTTATATGAACTTATTTTTAGATGATTGAATATTCATGACAACTACAAAACAGCCTGCTATGCTGAGACGCCAACTGTTGTATAAATGAGGACACTGCGGAGCAAAACTCTGACAGAAAAACTTCAAAGAGCTAAGAGTAGAGTCAAAGAAAAGAGTAATGTATTTGAGTCACCATAAAGTAGACATTAGATTTAAAATAATTAAATCTTTAGAATTAAACACGTACAAATCAGAATTGAAAGACTTTTCTGAACTTATCACATCAAGCAATTTTAGTGTTGAAATACAAGTATTGTATTGTGGGTGTTAAATGTTAAGCTCCTAAACACAGAACAATTACAAGTTATTCAAAAGCCCATTCTGTGGAAAGGCACTTATAAAAATGAAGCAGTTCATCATACCTTATGTAGACTCTGAGGCAATTAATGGTGAAGGCTTCTGGAAACACAAATGAGATTTGGTAAGTAACTGCTAAGGTAAACATGAGAGAAATGCTGAAGTCTTGCTTTTAGAAGTGAGAAAGGCTTCAATACCTATCAGGTGCTTCTGAGAATGTTGCTATTTGCTACATCTCTGCAGCATTTCAGTGTTTAAGTGCCCATTTTGAGATACTTTGGGCCTGATTAAAAAATAATAATAATAGCTGAGCAGTTGGAATGCCCACAGAATTTGATCAAGCCAATATAAGGCTGAGCTGCGTTATGATCAGAGTCATGACTGTCAGTGATCATTTTGCCAAGTGATAATTTGATATCTAAATAAGACTGAAAAGATATTTTTGTGGCTACTAAGGCTTCTCTGAATGTAGCTGGTCTTGCTTGGTTAGAAATGGGCTGTCCCAATGCTGCTTAACCTCTGGTCCTGGGCTGGTGACCGCTGGCTTGAATTCCTACATGAGAAGGGCTCCTTGCTGTTGTATGGGAAATATGGACTATTCCTTGATATTCACTTCCCCCTCTCTACAAGCCCTTTTTTTTTCCTCTGATGAAAAGTGGGAAAACACTTTAAATTTTAGGAATGTTTTTGAAACAAACTGGGTTTTGTTCAACTTCATTTACAGCTATAGGAAAAAAAAAAATATATTTTGGTACTATAATATTATTAGAAAAATATTTTTCCAGACCTTTAATACAAATAGTCATCTTGCACATACCTTTACTGTGAATGTTTTTGCATGTAGCTGTTTTTATGAAGCTATTCTGATATTCCTGAATCATCATCACGGCTAGGCTTCATGAACAAAGATCCTGGAATTCCTGAATGCTATGCACAAAAGAAAGCACTCTCATTTGGTTAGTTACTACTTATGAAAATGACTTTATACATCTTATTTATAATCTAAATATAGAGTTGTGAGTTTATCTTGATTGTTATGCCCCATTGGAGTAAAAATACAGTTACAAACAGTTGCACTAAAGAAGCAACAGAGGAAAGAAAAATCCTATGGTTTCTGTAGGTAGCTATTGCACTTTCTATTTTACTGGGTTGGCTTACAAGACAAAAATGTTCATTCTTTATTTGTGTGAACAGCCAACTGTAGCAGCACCAATGTCTGTAACTGGATTTCATTATGGAAATTCAGCTAAAAAGGGCCACAGGCACAAAAATCCATTAAAATGTTTCTATTGCTTTACATATTCTTCTGTGATAAAAATAGCCCTATATTTGAATTTAAGAAGCTTTAGCCTAAAGGGTAGCAGATGGATATTAAGGAGATTATAATAAAGAAGGGTATTATCCAAAAAAAAAAAAGAGGGGGGAAAAAGGCAGATGGGAAAGAACCATTCTTTCATATTTAGGGAAGCCATTTGTAATAAAGGTATTCCAAAAATCTGATATCCCTTTGCAGATAATCAATAATGAATTGTTGATTCTGTGTGTAAGTACATAAAGGCTTGATATAAGAATGGTCTCATTCTGTAATAAACTGATACAAATAGTAGCTAAAAAAATTGGATGGATCTAGGACACTTGCACTGTTGTCTCTGTAACAATGTAAAATGTGACAAGTGGCTGCCATCTGAGCATATTTCAAAATAAACAGCAAATGCTGTTTGGCTTATTAAGTGTTTCAAAGAGCAGCCCTCAGAAGTTTCTGAGAACCTGCAGCCGTTGCCAATTCTAGACACAATTTTCCTTGCTATAAGTCTACTTTGTAGCTGAACTTTTTTCCTCTCTCTTTGCAAATTTGTCCTGACAGATTTAAAGGATTTCTCAAGTTTTTTGAAAATGTCTGGTTCCCTTGGAGGCCAGACAGAACTTTCCAGCAGGCAGATCAGAGTTTCTGCTTCAAACAGGGAAATAAGTTCCTACCTACTGTGTGCAGGGAGACTACTTGCGCTGAACAGCTTGATACATGTGTTGTAATTTGGGACACATCAGACTGAATTCCCATATTTGCATGGGGGATGGTGGAGATAGAAGCAAAGCTACAACCTACCTAGGAGTTTTCAGAGTTGTTAGATTGAAATACTTGGTGCACAGAGGCAAGACTTGCATCCAAACTGTCCAGTAACTTATTGCTTCTTAGAAGCCAGACAGGCTTTGGGTGCTTTGGCATGCTGTGCCCTGCATCCTCTGGCTTTTGCAATGAGGGGTTTCTTGGATTGCAATGAGTTGCTGCATCCTCTGGATAGCTGTGAAGAAGGGTAGAGCAGCTGACAGGAAGGGGAAAAAAAAATCACATGTGGCTCATCTCAAGGTGTCTGGAGTGTTTGGCTGTAGGTGGCCCATTCAAATCTCATGGGATTAGCTGGCTTCAGTGGCCTTGGCATTTGTGTGAGTAAGGTTAGACTTTTCTTACAGTTTAGAATCTGTCATATCTAGGTGGCCCTTGATAACATTTCAATTATTGCATTGTCTTTCTTATACGTACCATTTTTTGGTTGAATATTGTGACCTATGTTATAAGGAAGGATTTGTTAGATATTGCTCACATTACTTGTGTGAGCTCTGGGACTTTTCCAGGGAAAGATAAGGGAAGGAATGAACGGGGTGGGCAAAAGGAAACAATTGCAGGTCTTAATAAGTAAGAAGGGTTAAACAAAGAGATGACTGCTGCAATGCCTAAATGTTTTTGGCATCTCTTTAATGTGAAACATTTTCATCTGAGTTATACCTTCAGAAGTCAGATCTTGCTACACTCCCTTTGAGTTCTGTGTTTCCATTTCTGTCCTAATTACCTCTCTCGCAGTGAGGTTGCTCTTCTGTCTTAGCAGAGGGGGATTTTTGTAGTGCAATGTGGTATTTTTTTGTATAGAGATATATATATATAGAGAGAGAGTCAGATTGAAGTCTTTTGTTCTTGGCACTCACCATATGCTACTGTTTAATATTTAATCAGCCCCACCTCATCAGAAACACTGCTGGCCTCATTAGATAATTAATGGCTGCCTGCGTCTCATTTGCTTCAGTTGATCCATCTGCAGCCAGTAATTAGAGCAGGAGTTTATTAGTTGCACTGGCTTAGTTTATTTGTGAAACAATCTCTCCTTTGATTGAAGCCGCTGGGATTGGCATATGTGGACAGCCTGCCTCCCTGTTCAGTAGGGCTCTTTTGTTTACATTTTTGCTACAGTTTTGCAACAGTGCACATCCTGGCAGTCCTAGGAACAGTTGGTGGTGAAGATTTGCCTTTTATAATTTAGAAGATAATTGGGTAATTCAATGCAGTAAAGCTACTGCAAAGCAATTCTGTAACTTCGAGGAGGGAAATCTGGTAGAGAGTTTGTTCATTTATAGTTTGTAGTTCTGGTTTTTTGTTGGGCTTTTTTTTAGTTTTTTTAATTTTATTTTGCAAACATCTTAAAAATCCCCTGGATCTGTGAAGAATATATGTGCATAGCACAATGTATTAAGCAAGCTTTTAATTCAAAAATATTATCTTGATATATTAACTAAAAATACAATCAGTATTCTAAAATATTGGTGAGTGATCACATGCCAGTATTGGTAACCTGTCCTCCTTAATGAATTCCAGTATTAAACCTCTCTCTTGGTCTGTCTCCTCATTTGCAAATGTGTAAGTTGTACAGTGATATTTTCTTCTGGCCTTGAGAGTTTGAGAAGTCTCTCACTGAGTGGTTTAAAGGAAAACCTTTCTACAATTGACTGTGTTAAAATAATGAGCTGAATTGTTTCTGCCTCTGAGAGAAAACACCAAATCTTGTCTTGTCGGGATTCAGTCTCTGAAAGATCCTTTCCTATCATTACACTGCTTCAGATAACAACAGCCATCCTGATTAAGTGGCCTTGTTTTCTCTGAGAAAGTAAGTCTTAGAGCTGTTTCTCCTCCTCTTAAAGCATTTTTTGTACCAATGCTTATCCAGCCAGGCAGATGTTTGAATGGGAAGCTGCTACCTCCTCATTGCCTATTTTTGTCTTGCATCTTTGCTGAGCAACTTGCCCTGGTGTTGCCTTTTGTGTGTATAGATAGGCTGTGTTCAGCTCTGGAATGGGATGAGTGTATGTTGAAAAGCCCTGAGCAAGAGTTAACAGTTAATGTTGGGAAGAGATCTGTATCAATTATCTTTTCCACTGTGAATAAAAAGGCAAGAAGGAACATTTGTTTCATGTTTTTGCATTTTTAGTCTACAGAGGGACAGATTATTGAGTCAGCACTGATTTTTGTGTTTAAGAAAAGGTAATTCAGGCTGTTAACTTGCTGTTGCCCTCAATGAGGATTTAACTAAAGCAAATGTTTCAGGTTAGGTCTTGTTCCAAGATTAGCCTGTCAGATCTAACCATTCTTGCCTGAAAGCGCAAGAATTCTTACAATTAAGCATTTTCTTTTACAGTACGACTGTCTCTACCAGGACATGTGCTCCCAAAAGTATATTCTTATAGCTACTGTGTTTCGGGATGCTTTTTCCTCCTGCTTGCTGTCCCTCATTATAACCAGGAGAAGGTTATTTCAGGCCTTTCAGCATGGCAAAGATTTTTGTCTTGAGGCTTGATGCAGAAAAGAGAGGATCTAATCAAAATTTAAGCTACAGTTTGTTTTAATTATTGTGCAAACCAAGTAAATTACCGCAGGTTAAAATATTCTTAGCTTCCTAGAGGACTAGGTGAAAAGTAATCCTGGGTGAGTTATTCATTTCAAGACCTAAACTTTCTGATAAGATTTGGGACCACCAATTCCTGACCCTTGTTCTTTGCATGAAGTAGTGAAGTGCCTTTAGCCGTCTTTCCTGTGAACTCTTCTTTCCATTGTTCTGTGCATCTGAGTGAGGGTTGTAGTGTTTGGATTTCTTCCTGTTTTGTGAGCCACACTTTGTACTGAGCCCAGCTACTCTCTCATACGGCTGATTCCTTTTTTTCCTTTCTTCCCCTGATATTGTTTAGAGATTTAACCCTGGAGAGGAGCTAGAATTCATTCTAACCATATCTTTAAAGGAATGATACCAGGCAGTCTGGCTTCACAATTGGATGGGGTGTCAGCAAGCAATAGTTCTACTTTAGCTCCAAGCAATGGTTTCCTTATCAGTCTTCAAAACATTAAAAAGTCTTTTCTTCTACTAGATAATCCTTTATCATACCTCTGTAGCTCCACTTAGCCTACACTGGCAGATTCAGTGTGTTTTGACAGTTCTGACCTGATGAAAAAGCTTGTGCTATGTTTGTAATTGATTGTAGCCATAAATGACTCATGGACTCTATTTTGTTTCTGTTGTTCAGTGTGTCACTTGAGCTTTTTGTTTGTGTTTCTCTGGTTCGATTTCTCCACAGTGAGAAGAGCTTTGCAGAAACAAGTTTAGATTCTCATTCGTAAGGTGTTGTTGGGCTGCCTCTGGAAACAGGGGAGGAAGGAGAGACAGCCGTCAGCATTTTCTGAGCAGAGCAAGAGTCTAATGATCACTGCCTGTACTCCATGGGGTATGCCTAGGCTGCCTGGGCATTGCTGCCTGGAAATCTGGATCAGACTAGTTGGTTAATAAGCCCTTTTTCCTTCAGAATTTTCTGTCATTGTTTTTGGTCAGTAATAATATCATGCACCCTTGTAATGGTTAACTTTTACTTTACTTGTACAGGGGTATCTACCAAACCACATACTGGATGTGCCCATGCAACTCATTTTAGAACTAGGTATCTGTGTGTATTGCTTGTACTGCCTCATGGATTCTATGTATTTGAACCAGTTGTGTATTTGCTAAGATTTCCAAAAACCAATTGTTTGGTTGTTGGTTTGTTTTTTTTTTGAATCCCCTAATGTCTTATGAATGATGCTTTAAATGCCAGGTTTTTGAGGACTGGTTGTTTAATGGCGTTAGGTTCCTGGATTTCCAAAACAGTTTGGGTATTTAACTTCCTAGGATGCCTTTGAAAACTCCCAATTTTATTTTTGAATCCAAACTCTGCACTTTCTTTATGCTTTGTGTACATGATTACTTTTGTTAGCTTACAGGACTCTCATTATTGTGCATGTATTCAGTTATATTGTGACTTTTTTCACCTTTGCATGGTGAAGTGATGAAGTCAAAGGCAAGGGCATACGCTAGCTGATTCCTCAGAGAGCCAAATGTCTCTCTCTTTTGTACAAAATACACTTTGTATGGCAATTTACCCTTGCACACCATCTCTTCAGATCTGGAAACTGTTATTCACCCACTTTATACAACCCTTACAACAGAATTTGCAAGACTAGACAACCTTTCTTAACATTTCATTAGGAAATGAAAATTTTCCAGACTACTGCAGTCTGTTTGAAATGTCATTTAAAGTAATATATAGATGAAACCTATTCCCACAAGATGGAATGTAAGAGAAATTCAGCTGACATATCATACAATATTGAAAGAGACAATAGAACACACTACTTCGATTACAATATGATGAAAGGTTACAATAAATCTCTCTGTATGTGCCTTTTTTCCCCCCCTTAAAACACTCTAATTTCAGTGTTGTCAAGTTTATATATTCAGAGTCTCTATCTCCTTTCAGTAATCTCAGGCTCGCCATTCTCTCCAAGGAACACAATTATGTTAGTTCCAAATAAGGGCTCTTTGATCTCTTTTTATTCCTGCTTTGTTTCTGCACAATGAAAGCGAGAGGAACTCAATTAAAGTGACTTAGTCTAGTCTCTTGACAGAAGTTGTTACAAGTAAAGGGTTTGATTCTCTCCTCAGTTAAACCAGTGTTTTGCCAGTGTAGCTACATTGACACTATCAGAGTTGCATTGATGGAAAGCTGGTATAATGGAAGAAAGGATCAATCCTGAAGTTTCTCCAAATAGGCCATTTGAAGGAACTACCACTTTCTTTTTCTCAGCTGAATTGAAAGCAATTTAATTGGCTTTTAAAGTAGGCTATTCAGTGAAAGATTCCCAAGCTGAAGGTGACCATGTTTTTAACAGAAGCAAGAGACACATTTGTGACAAAACTTTTGTTTATATCAATACATCTAGTAATCCTATAAAAGTAAATTTTGTAGATAAGGTACCCATGGCTATCACTGTTGCCAGACCTTAAAGTAGGAGCATTACTCAAGATTCCTTTCTTCATAGTAAGCTAATGTCTTAAACTCCCTTATCATGCGACACATGTTAACAGCTTCTCTTTTGGGAAAAGAAGTCAATTTCAGGTAGTATGCACTCAGGTTTTATTTTCAATCCAGATAATATTCATCATTGTCAATGTATGTTTTTAGGTCTTAAGTCAGTCTATCTCTTGTAAAATCCAGAGATTTGCTACAATGTGCAGGGATTCTGAACACTTGGTAATTATTCCTAAACAAAATACTTTTGTTGATAAAATGGAAACCTTAAACATTACTGCACGTGTTGCTGTGCAAAAGGCAAGTTCAGAACAGAAAAACACAATTGGAAACTTGGAGTATTCCAGTGGAAATAGCACACAGGCTCTTTACCCTTTGTGCAGTACAGTAATAGGTCACTAGTGCTCCGTGTAACCGCTGGTTTGGTATAATGTTTGGCTGTCTGCTGTTCAGTTTCTAGTACAGATATTAATCAGAGTCTGGGCTATTGGAACATATCTTTGAAGAGATGATGTCTTTAGGACAATTTTGAAGAAATAAAAATTAACCTGACTGGCAAATCTAATCTTATTTGAGAGTTCTAGGTGTTTTTGAACATCCTCCCCCTAATATGGGCATGTGTTTTTAATTTTCTACTTTTTTTATTTTTAGTAATTCATTTGGAAACTTTTATTTGCACATGACCCATTATATTTGGGCAGCACTATCATGATTATAACAGATCTCAAATACTAATTCTCCTTTACTACTTTTATTTTGAGGCATCATTTCCTGATGATATTGGGAAGGGGTTTTGTTAGTGGATTTATTCCATGCTCAGTTGTGCACTAGCCATATTCATCCTATAATGCTCTTGTGAAGTTTGTAGTCCTTAGGTTCTCAATTTTTTAAAGGTTCCTTGTCAAGGTTTATTTGGGAACTATCTGGTTTGGTTTCCTTTCACTTCTCCCGGGATGTACCTGTCCCCAGTGGGCAGGCTGTTCAAAGCTTGTTTTCCAATTAGCCCCCAGAGGTATGAAAATTATAGTTCATACAGTCAGGTTAGTGTCTCCTGAGTGATTCCTCCTTTTAGCCTTCTGACTTCTCTGCATCTACTTCCTGCTCCAGGGTTAACTCCCTCCTCAACAAATCTTGCCTAGTCAGAAAGTCTCATTATGCTGCTTTATAAAGCTTCTTATCTCGACAAGAGTAAGGGCAATTTTTTTTTTCACAGAAAGTATTGTAGTAGTAGTGGAGACTCCCTTTGTTTTCATCCTTATTGCTTAGAAGCATGAGGAAAGGGGAAGAATGATTTCAGGAAACCAAGTAGATATTTTTGAGATCATCTTCTCAAGGCAATGTGCTTACTACCCAGAAAACCAGAATCACAGGCAAGCAAGAGAGTAGTAGCAAGCAAAGAATTTAAGTGGAGAAGGTATTTTGCTTTCCTCTCCAAACTCATAGTCAATTTGGACTTGCCTAGAATTAATCTAATGATCTCTGGGGTATTTGATCAATTCTTATTTAAGCAAATTCTCTCCTTCGATTCAGAGGTGATTCAGTGATTAGGGAATGCTTTAGACAACTCTTTTTCCCTTGTGCTTCTTTTCACCACATGAAATGTTTAATGCCAAAGAAGTATGATAGTCTGAAACAGTCTGGTGAGGGATATTTAGATCACAAAATAGGGATACAGCAATATCTGAAGTCTTTCAAAACAATATTTCACAACGATGATCTGCTGCTGGTTCTTGGCTGCTGTTTCATGCTTCACCTCATAAAGTCAGAAGAACAAAAATAAAGAAAGCTTAGTATGCAAAAGTTCATGAAAAAAGTCAAATATATGTAGGAAATCTTGACTGCCATATAATGAGGCTATTACATTTTTAATATATGGCAAATATGAAAGTGGTTCAATCAATGATATTTACCCTGTCTGTAACTGAAGAGCAGAAGGCCAGTCAGTGAAATCAAAATCTTACAGAGAAGAGAAATTCAAGGTGTGTTGGTGTCTTATATGGCTTAAGACATTCAGGATCCAAGGCATCACATATTAAAGTCCAGCTGTGACTGAAATGAAGGACACCTATAACAGAGCTAGTTATGAAATTCTTAATATTATTTAATTATAAAATATGATCAGTCACAATATGAGTGTTTGGAGAGGTGAGGAGAGAACTTTCCTGTGTTGCTGCTTGTCTTTTTGCTGGATTTTTCCTGCCTAGGCTTCAGCATTCTAAATCCTGGAGCCCAATTACATGAGTCACCCTTTCCAGAAGGCTGTTGAGAGCTAGATTCCTATCATCTTAGCTAGGAATTTGTAGACCAGCTTGGGCTGTGATTGTGGTCTTGGCCTGCTCACAGCACTGAACTATTTCAAATGTTCAATTTTTATTTGTCACACAGAAACTGAAAAAATCTCCATGCACACACTTTTTGAAAACTATTTTCCAAAGACTGAAAATCTTTTCATGTCAATTTCTTTCAGTGGTGGCTTACATAGTGAGCTTTGACTATCTAATTCCTTTGCTTATTGAGAATGAGAGATCTGTGTTTCAGAATTTGCCCTTTCAGTAGGGCAGGAAAGTTACTTACTTGCCAAGATATCTGAATCTGATGATATGTAATGCTGGAGTGAAACACTAAGATGTTGTGTGTTGTAGAAACATTGCTCTGTACTCTAATTGTCTTCCACTGATCTAAATGGAAAACACCAGCCTAAAGAAGATAAGGAGGAAAGAGTTGTTATTCAGTTCTGCTGATGTTCTTCCATATGCTAACAAGATGCAATTAGGTTAAGGTAAAGCTACAGCATTATTTTGTACCCATCTAATTCTGCTTCTACCCACTCACCTGAGCAGGGCATATATTTGCTCTATTCTTGCTTTTTATCTGCTGTGCACAATGTAGGTGCTGTTACAGGAGCAACACAAATCCCTTTAGTCATGTGCAGCCTCTTGTGTATTTGGGCCTTACTGTGCTACAGTTTTATCCTCTCCACACATACCTTTGGTTTTACCAAGCTCTCAAGAGGAGGTTTATCTTAAGCTCAATGTGAAGTGGAGGTCTAAATTCTGAGCTGTCTCTAAATCAATTCACTCTTCCCTGCTAGAAAGAGTGCCATTCATGCCTGTAGTGGGGATAGTACTCTTTTCAATATTAGTTAAATGTTTTATCCTTATTTCTCTTATTTCAATTCAACAGTTCTGAAGTGCTTTTCAAAGTAATCAGGTATGACAGTGCTGGGGTTAATTAACAGTTGGTATGCTGCCAGCAGCTTCCCTGTGATGGTATTGATGATGATACTGATCTTATATGATATGCTTTGCTAGGGAAAAATCCCCTAGAAAGAAGCCAAGGCATTATGATATGAATGTGTAAGGACAGTAGGTGTCCTTCCTGCTGTTTTATGAATATGTCCGAAGGATTTCCTTTGTGAGAGAGAAGAGAAGCTCAGCCGAACCCTTATCTGTATTACACCACAAAAATCTATCTTCAAATGACATCAAACACTTGTCTTAAAACCACAAAGCGAAGAAGTATAAAGCAGAGTCTGAAAACTCATCTTACTGATTGCACTGAAGTAGTATCATCCATGTGATTTTTGAAGGTCATTTGCGGTGTGAAGACATGAGTAGTTACTATCCGTGGGCTATGGACTTGCCATATTTCAAGTTTCAAATTGTCAGCTACTCACATATACTGACATTAATGAGACACATACTAAGGTCTTTGTTTTAGGAATCTAGAAGTGTTGCTGTGTTTGTTCAAGGTACAGAGAAGCATTAAGGATCTTCATGCCTTATGACTTTTTGCTTTTGGAGTGCAAGTTTAGTTCTGTTTAGTTTTCCTGCCACTAACAAAATAAAAAGCTTGCTACTAATAAATACTCTAAGAAATTTAAAAAAATAACCACAAAGAAGTTTGACAGAAATACATCACTGTGGTAAATGTTTGTCATACCTCTGAGAGAGAAAGAAAAATATGAAATAAAACCCTACATGTGGTAATGGAAGAAACGAGGTACCCAGAGAAGTCTCCTCAGGCTATTGGAGCATTGCTGCTCAGCAGGACTGCTAGGATGAAAAATCAGTGCAAAAAAGGGTTAGCCAAAGACAGGTTATGTTAACCATGGGTTCTGGTAAAAGTTAGCATCCACACTATCATTGTGCTATTTTCACACTCCTATTTGTGATTGTTTTTCAAGTATTTAAGTTGTGTTCATCAGTGTTTCTCATTTGAAAGTGAAGCGTAGAAAATTTGTACTCATTTTTTTTCCAAAGCATTCAGGACTTGGAAAAATTAAAAATTTAATCTGATTAAACTAGCTGTAACAGTCCTTCAATGAAATCTGGAAAAATATTTCAACTTCCTTGGTAGTTGATTTCTTTTGCAAAGATTCCTGGTTATATGCAGTTATTTGTTTTAGGCATTGGCGTTACCATCTCTCATAACATCATTTTTGGTCTCCAGTAAGTCCATGAAGCAGATGCACAAGCTTTGACATTTTAGGGAGCTGAGGTGCACTTACCTTTTGATGGGACTTGGTTGTGGAAAGCTTATCAAAGAAGAAAACTTTTCTTGAGCAGTTTCTGAAACACTTCTAGCAAATCAAGCATTTCCCTTCTTATTTGCAAAACTCTTTGTTGTAAGGTCAGTAAAAAGGAACCTGCTTGGTAGTTTCCTTTTTCAAGGTTGTGGTTTTGATTTGGGTTGGGTTTTTTTGGTGGTTGTTTTCAAATAAATAGACAAAATATTGTTTTACTTGACAATTTAGCAAAGAGCAAGTGATAAACTGACTAAATAAAACATATCTTAAACAAAAGTTTTGGTAGTAGCTTGTTGCACGCTAAATTTCTCGGGAGAACTGTTGGAAGCCATTGCACCAAGGATTTTGTTATTCCACGTTTCAATCATGCAAAGAGTCGGAATGCTGTAGGGTAATTCAATATATCGATGACCTTGGTGCTAACGTTAACTAGGAGAGATGAGCCTGCACCACAGAATGAATTAGATTTGAGTCATGTTTTTAGTATCTTACTTGAGCTGTTCTGTTTTGTGGTATCGGTTTAGACCATCTGCATTTTGGCTATAACAAGGGGTGTAAAACAAACAAAGTCTTGACAACCAGATATATGGTGTACATCATTTTATGAATTTAGTTTGAATGTACTTTAGCTCTAAAGAAACCTTTTCTTTTATAATATCCCTTCCTCTAATTTTCTTAAGTATAAGAGAATGAGCTCACTTTTTGCTCAGACATACGGTACTTTATCAAACTTGTATATAAATGACTTGATTCTTCATACTGCTGATATTCTTCCAATTGTTTTAATAGACCATAAAAATGGTAATACTGTGGTAAACCATTAAACGCTTAGCCATTTAGCCCAGCAGTATTCCTTGTTTAATAGTTTTACTCATTTAACACTTACGATTTGTAACAGAGTAAATCTAATTTTAAAGTAGGTTGAGGAAGTTAAACCACCTCTGGGGAATAAATCTACACTCCTTTACCTGGAGGGCAATACTAATTTGCTATCCAGACCCAGAACAGGCTCAAATGAAGTCAAGCTCTAAGGATTACTAATGAGTGAGGCTTACATTGTATGAGCTACAAGTCTTTGAATGCTATTTTTTACTTGAGAAACTGGCTGAACAAAAGTCTGAGGAAAATCCATGCAGTTAGTAGACTGCTGGTGCTTTTAAGCATTAGTAATTATCAGCCTTTCTCCTTGGGATGTTAATGATAGTGGTTTGACCTTACCCCAGCATCCCTATCTAAATGTGTAACTTAGCTATCAGTTTGTTTTAAATCAAGCACTAAATCTGTCTGAGTACTGTTTCATGTGGATGTTAAAAAAATCAGCAGGGTCTATTGGCTTCTTTTGTCAGCTAAATCTTGGGCAATTGTGTGAATAAATTAATGGATGAAACTGACCTTTTTTTAAATTCTAAGTTTTGCATTGGCCTAAAAAGTAGCACCTCTGTATTTTAGTGCAGATGAGCTATTCTCAGAAGACAGTAGTAGTATACATAATCATATCAGTGGCAAAGCAGGAGAGTTGCTTTGTGTGGAGACCTTCAGCCATTCTATCACTTTTCCACTTGACTTATAAATCTTGTTAGCTCTGTTCTGAGGCTGTCTTCTAAGTTTTCCACCTTCCCTTTGGTTCCCTTTGTTCTGCTGATATACGGGAACTGAAGCATCAAGATTTGTTTAAAATGTTAGCAAGCTGCATTTAGACCTTTTAAAAGTGTGCAAGCCTTTGCAACGATTAGCTAGATAAACGTTAACGATGAATTAATTGTAATGTAAAACACTTTGCACGACATATAAGAATGGAAGAAAAAATAAAAAGATTAGGTTCATTTAAATCCTGTTCACGCCCAGAGGGTTGAATAGATAGTTAAGTAGTGCCCTAGAGAGTGTGACTGGAACTTAGAGGGTGCAAATACTTTCTACTATGGCTGAATTTTGCCCCTGATGGCCAACCTTAGTAAAACCTAGCGGTTTTCTTTGAATAATGAAGCTATGGTAAAGGCTCTGGAGCTAATGGAGCAGGTCCAGAGGAGGCCATGAAAATGATCAGGGGGCTGGAANCCAGCAAGTATGTGGAATTCAGAACTAGAGAGAGGCCCTGGAGGATTTTTAACCTAAATAGAAGAAGCTGTATTCCTAGTTCTGAAAGCTGTTACTGCTTCACTATTCTTTCTTTTTGCCTCTGGGATATTCCTGAAACGTGTGCATCTTCTGTTGTGTGTGATGTACTTGCCTGCCTTAGATGTAGAGAGAAACAGGAGGAGGTGGACGATGGCATGGCCTCCAGCATTTTGTTTATGAGAACATCCTTCTAGCAATTTTATGTCTGCATGAGGTAGAAGAGTTGTTTCCAGTCTGCCCTTGAGCGGTGGATCAAGCATTTTACTTCCTCTTACTCTTTTCTGCTTTAAAACTTTATATTCCTTTTCCAGAGTCTTCAGACAGAAGAGATTTTTGTCATTTGTAGTGGTCAAAGCACTTGCAGCTCCCTTTCTTTTTCCTGCAGTGTTTCACAGTTAACATTGAGCATTTGTTTCTCTGCAAAATCCTGAGGGCAACCCTAGCATGCTGGCTCTCCTTCGTGATACCTGTAGGACAGTGATATGGTGCAATCTGCCTCAAACTTCTTTTATTATAGGTTAGCCTACCAAAATGGGGCTGATTGGTCTGTTAGCCAGAATTGTGTGCTCTCAGGCTGTGTTATCAAGCAGGTTTGTGTGGAGAAGGCTTGGAGAACTGAACTGACCACTGGCTAGCTCCCTCCTGGGAGAAAGGCAATATGACTTGCTTATTCTCCAGTCCTCTTGCTGGAAATGTTTGAGAAATCCTCAGTATCCTTAAAATAAAATCAAAACCTAGACAACAGTAAAAACAGAGAAATCTCCCAACCAACCAAAAAAACCCAAAGAAACAAAAATCATGGCTCCTAGAAATTTAAACCACTTCCCCCACCCCAATGAAGGCAAGCTAGCAAGTGACCAGAGCACAGAGTATCATTTGGTCTGAAGAAAACAGGCAGTGCACCTGGGGCTCCCAGGCCAGGGTCATCTCCAGGATACAGCTCTGCTTGTGTGCAGAGCTCTGCATTTCCATCCAGAGTTTCACAGACAGGTGCTGCATTTGCTGGTGAAAGTTCAACACTGAACCTTGAAAAGTTGCTGGATGTATTTGTGAATAAAAATAATCATTTTTTTTGTAGTATTAGAGGTGCATCATCTCCATGTGGTGCCCTAAAAGAGGGGATTATCCGGTCTGTTAGTTCCATCCTCTGAGGAATTACAGGTGTTGCTCTGCCCTAGCTGTTTCTTTGAGTGCCTAGGTGATACTGGATTTGATCCATATAACAAGACAAAGAAAAACCTATTGCTCAGATAACTATGTGTCATCAGCTAGCAGTGCTGATTCCTGAGCAGTGATGTCTATATAGAATACTGCCTTGTTTATCATACTGCTAATTTACAGAAATAAATTTCATTATTCATTGAGCATTGAGACACGTATGTGCAATTCACTAGTTGTAACTTGTGTTATTAGCTCTCATCCCTCCACAGCAATTTGCCAAAATAATTGCCTGAGCCACAATGACCTTGTTATGTGATGTTTCTGAGTAAGATGTGCAACAATTCATTTCTTACTGTACCTTTCTTGTTTGAATTAGCATAATTTCTTCTTAAAAACAAACAGATCTGACTCCTTCATTCAGCAGTGGTGCAGACAGAAATTGTTCATGCTGGTTTTACTGTGTTGCTATTTTGGGTTGAGGTTTTATTTTCTTTTGGAAGATAAGGAATGATAGATTAGGAGGTAAACAGCTGCTTTCATGGAGTGATGTGTTAGCATGCAGCTTGCTTCTGTAAGAATTCTTTTAAATACCAATGTCAGAGTGAACTTTATAATAAGGAACACTGTACTGTAGGGTTTCTTTTTATAAAGCCTATCTGAAAATCTGTGCAGATAAGAATATACATATAGGGGTATCTTCTAGCCTTTGTTTCATGTCTTTTTACCACTGGGCAACCTGATCTAGTTAGGGATGTCCCTGCCCACTGCAGGGGGGCTGGACTAGATGACCTCCAGAGGTCCCTTCCAACCCTAACCATTTCTATGGTTCTATGATTCACTTATTAACCTAAAAGAGAACCTTTTTTCATATTCCATGATAGTTTCCAGGGAAAGAATGTTACAGTTTTGGGGGAGGAACACAAATGTGCTGTATTGGTTGGACCACTCATTTTTCATTGCTCTTACTGAGAGACCTGGGAGACCTAGCTTCCCTCCAGGATGTTGACTCTTTCAAAATGTTGATGTTTAATCAATGAGGAAAACATCTTAGTCTTTAGTTTCTAATTCGTACCAATATAGCCATTCCAGAAGTCAGGTCTCCTGATACTGTGCTTATTATCTTTTGTTATACTGGTGTTAACACTAATTTAAATGGTAGGTCACAAACCAAAATTAGGTGATCACAGATTTTAGATCTGAGTGCCTTTGGAACCACTGGGTGTATACCATATGTTTCTTATCATTTTATCATTCTAAAAGCTTTCAACTGACTGTTCAGTTTGAGCAAGTGTTTTGTACTTGCCCTGTGTGGAGGATCTCTCTCTAGTCTGAAACACCACTACGTTTCTCTATGGCAAATGTGGATGGGTAGGATTCACTCAATTTGTCTTGTATGTTCTTCATACATATCCTTTGGCTTCATGTGCTTCTCAGACTTGCTGATTCCTGAAAATCTTGATGTTTTTAGTTTTTATAGCTTTAGCAAGTTACTTCTTGAAATCTCCTGGTGGTTTTTTTTTTTGTTTGGCTGGTTGGTTTTTTTAATCCCTGCAGATTCTGGGTTTATGTTAATTTTGTCAGAGTTTGTTATTTTCAATTTTCTCACGTGGATGCATCTTCTGCTTTTTGAAGGATGTCTTTTCATGTCTAATGGTCTCTTTTACTCTGCTCTTTGAGCACGCTGATGATTTCTGGAAGCCCATTTAAAATTATTTTTGATAGGTAATATACATGTTCTCTGAGCTTTTACAGTGGTGCCTTTAAAGAGTCTCTATGCCAGTTTGTATAAAAAGAAAGCTTTAAAATATTTATATGAATATGTTAAAATTTTAGCTGATTCTTTTTAATTTATTTTTAACTAGCTTCTCCATTTTTATATCATTCTTCTTTTTTCAAGTTAAGCAAGCAAATCTTTCAAGTTAAACCTCTTGTGGATTTCCTTTTGGGTTTCTTTCTGGCTTTTTTTCCCCCCCTCTCATAGAAGCAGTTTTGTATATGACTGTGGAGTAGTGTCTGTTCCAGAGGTTTTGTTTTGGAAAACTTCATCTTGACTCATGAGCTGATTCAAGAATTGCTTCTCATCTTGTAAGGTTTTTCATTAGCTGCTCCAAAAAGCAGTTCTTTGTGGTTTAGTATGTCCACCAAACATATGTTGCCATGGTATACTGTATGGGGACTAAATAAAATCTGTCATTATTACTGTGCTTTGTCTTTACAGCTCTTCACTCTCCCTGGCAATTTGTATCCATTGCCATCCTGGTAAATTTTAGATACACTGATATAAAAATGTAAAATGTATCTTTCTTTATAAAGCTTTGGTAGGCTAGAGAAATAGGAAGCATTTTCCTGATACCTGTGTAAATTATCAATGATGAACCCTTAGTCACAAAGCTTAAAGTGTAGGGTCCCATGAGATATGTCCCTGTCTTTCCTTCCTCTGCAACCTTGAATTGCAATATCTCTTGAGTAATTCTGATGATTTGCAGTTGTGTTTCGTTATATTACTGCCTTTTCATCCCACGTTATACCAATTATAGTGTTGCTGATTTATCCTGTGTGCCAGTGCCACCCTTTTAGATCTTGTGTAACAAACTGTTTGTAAAGCAACTGTTCTGTCCTTCCCCTTGAAACCAGGTCAGTGGTGATTTTCAGAACTGTTTCATGAGTCTCTACTAATGAATGAGAGAAATTCATTTTAAATATTTCCTTTCATCACTTATAATCAGTCAGACTCCCACATGGGTTTTCTTCCCATACAAAGCTCTTGTAATCTGTGGATATTTCTTTTGTCAGCTGTCTCTTACTTTCTGGACTACTCTAAATGTCTTATCTTTTCCCAGTAATTGTTTGTTTTCTATCCTTAATCTGTTGAGTCATTTTCCCAGGCCTACCAGGAGTTCAGTGTCTGCTTTCAATCCTTATTCCACTTGGAAAAATTCTTCCTATCTGTACTTGCTCTTCCTGAAATTCTCAATTTCGACACTATATGGTGATTACTGTCTAATACACTACGGACTCCATCACCCATTGTGTACATGACTCTTGACTAATTTGAGTTAATTGCAAGTTAATTACTATCTAGCATACTTGATTTTCTTCATTATTTGCTGAGCTACGTGTTAAATTATGCTGTCTTTGTGAGGAAATGACTTTATACAACTGCAGGTATATGCCCTGTTCAAACCATTTGGCACTATTTGATGTGGCCATAACATTTTTCACTATTTGAAAACAGAATTCTGGACTATAAATTACTTTTGTAATCTTTGACACCCTGGTGATATCTGCAGGAGTACAAAAAGCTTTCCAACGTGTCAAAGACAACAGTTCTAGAAACTTTAGTACAGATCTGCAAGTTTGGGGAAAAATGTAATATAGGGGGGTTTGCTTTTTTCTCTATTATGTGGTCATCCAGTAGCATTATTTATACTGTGGCCAAATAAACTTTAGACCAAAAATATGCAGGATTTAAAATAGAATCATAGAATCATAGAATGGCCAGGTTGGAAGGGACCCCAAAG